>JAEPRC010000254.1:0-53980 GCA_016758945.1 Mucor plumbeus
AGTCAATAATGCTTGTAAATAACAAACTGGGTTTCAAAAACTTTATACTTTATACCTGACTCTCTGCTCGCCTTTACTGCTTGAATCTTATTTAGAATTAAGGATTTATACATTATCAGTTTTTGTAAATGGTAGAATGTAAAAAAAGAGAAAGTTAAAAAAAAAAGCGCAATTTCATGTGGAGAAGATGTACATTAGGAGTCTTTGATATATCATCGGTACTAACCGGATATCCAAGCAGTCAATCTATGATAAATATAATACAACTATGTATTGATTTGATGTAACTGCTAACATTTTGTTTCTATCTATTGCAATTTTTAGCGTTACCAGAATTCGGCATTTAAACTTAAGAAAATGATGATCCAGAAATATACATTGCTTGATTAAATCTACATATCCATCTCAAATTAAGTTCATTCTAATGTGAATTTGACACTAGTTTAATACGAATTTTAATTTTATTTTATCTAAATTTCATTTTTACTTCGTCTAAATTTTATGTCTGTTTCGTCCAAAAATATAATGTTTTCGTCTGAATTTGAAGTGAATAAACTGTATTTACTAAAATAAAAGATGCTACGTGCCCACTGGTTATTTTTATTAAAACTATTATAAATAAAATTATATGTTTAACCGTATTTACTAAAATAAAAAAGCCCTGTAACAAGGAATAAAGGATCAATTACACATCTTGTGTAATCAGCTTTCTCATCATGTAATAAACAAGTGTTATAAAGATGCTAATAAAATATACGAGAATTTCCTGTTTGTGCTGCGATAATATTTACATTGACCGTATAAAAGAAACTAATATTGAAGCTTCATAGCTTTTGCTGTTGTTTCTTTTTAGATTAGTAATGAAACTGCCTGTTTTAGAGAAAATGTGGTAGAGGTTTACAAAAATGCACTGACTATACCAACATAATACTATAACACGTTTATCACAATATTCCTTTATATATTGCATTAATATAATGTCAACTCATTTTTTCAATATTTTATGCATAATTGTCCAATTAAACTACAGTATTTCTACTTTAAATTCAGACAAAATAAGTAAAATTTGGGATGAAATGAGAATAAAGTTTGGATGTAGTGAGAATAAAATTTAGATATAATGGAAATTGAGATTTAGATAAAGTGAGGATAAAGTGAGGATAAAATTGGGATGAAATGAGAATGAGATTTAAAGATGATGAAGAGGAAAATTGAAAAAGATTAAGTATTATCTGAAAAAGTTAACCTAAATGAACTTACCTGTAATAATCTAAACCTCCGAAGAAGAAACCGTGTTCGATACGGCGATATATAAACAAACTTCACATCATTTTCTTTAGAAGTACCAATATTCAAGCCAGAGATGCAGAGTATACAATACTATAATGTTTTAGACATTTGCACCACCTTGACTTGTAAGATAATAGAATACTGTCTAAAAAATCAGTCTAGAACAAGTTAATAATCATACACCATTCATTTGTTAACCCTAATATAAAAAAAAAATATATCAGTGATAAATAAATATATCAGTGTGAGAAATTATCTACATGTTCATAAAGCATTCTGCAAACAAGCTCCATAAAGCATGCGAATTAATCGTGCTTAGTTCAGAACAAGTCGGCAGAATACCATTCAGGTGCACCAGTCTTGAGGAAGAAATAGAAACATTCGAGTCTTGAGTACAGCAATCTTGAGCAGTGTAAATCTTGAAAACCCCTAAAAGATCATAGGCATAAAAAAAACCTTCTCCAAAGACTAGTAGGAGGGAAAAAAAATCTTTAGATCTTGAAACACCATTGTTGTTGAAATTATTAAAGCAGAACAAAGACCACAGGCTTAAAAAAACCCCCACCCAAAGTAGGTAGGAGGGGAAAAAATCTTGTAAATCTTGAAAGCACCATCTTGCAGTAGAAGAGACACCAAATCACAATCAATGAAACAGAATAGCAAGATCATAGACTTAAAAAACCCTACTCCAAGAAACAATAGGAGGGGGGGAAACCTTTAGACCTTGAGCACATAGCACCAGCCTTGAAGAAACACCAATATTGGGCCTTAGGAAAGATTACAGGCTTAAAAAAAACCTTCTTCCGAGATTGATAGGAGGGGAAAAACCTTGTAAATTTTGCAAAGGCAATCTTGAGGTAGTAGATACATCATTATAATAAAAAGTCTTGAAAAGTAATAATAGCGAAAGTTTTAAAAACGATGATCAAATACAAATGAGAGAGAGAGAGAGAGAGAGAGATACAGTAAGAAAAGCCTTGTAGGTCTTGAATAGAAATACAGGATGTTTGGACAATATTGTACGTTTCAATAAGTAAAAGCTCTCTTTAGGACATCTTTTAGATGTGATACTTACATTTAATCATCTTTTCATGAGAGTAGAACCGTGAAACTATAATAAACAAGTATTTAAAGTATCTAAAGTAATCAAATGTTTACACATCAAATGTTCAAATTATGAAGTAATTCCAATATAAAAGCAGAAGAAGCAAAATGTATAGAAAAAAAGAAAGAAAAAAAGATAAACAAAAATTTTTCTTTTCATCATTCTACTTATGATATAAAGAAAAATGATAAATTGCGTTACTCCATGATACGAAGGCACAAACCATTCTCTATATTTATTGAGTATTTAAAGAATTGCTTAGGGCTAGAAAGAAATGATTTTTTATTTTTCTTACAGTGAAAATAACTGTAAGATATTACTCTCTCCTGTGATGTTTTTATCCTTTTCAATACGAATTGCACTTTTTATATAGTATTAAACTGCACTTTTTCAATGTTAGTTCTTTTGAGCATGAGCCTAATTCATAAAGAATAAATGTTTAATTAAGCAACTACTATCATCTAGAAGCAACATTTTATTCATCCAAATATTATTCACAATTTGTACGAATTTACATTCTCACTTTGTCTAGATCTCATTTTCGCTTTGTCTCAATATACAACTACAATCGTCCAAAAATTCAATTGGAAATCGTCCAAATATTTTCCTAAAATGTCTGGATTTAAAGTTTAAAGCAAGCTATTATTCGCAAGCATTACTGTTCAGCAGCTGGGATATTTTACTTTCTAATAAGATTATGATTTCATTTGGTTTTAATTTGGTGGTACAACTTTAAAGAAGAGTGGTGGGAAGAAAACCATTAAAATTTCCCGTTCGTTACTTAAAAATATGAAACAAGATGTATAGTAGCAATGTAGGCATTTATTTAATAAAATCTATATAGATTACAAGTCTAATGTAATAGTTTGAGTACAATCAGGAGCGGTAAAGTTTGCCCATTTATTAAAAATCCAAAAGGCGATACCATTTGTCCACCCAAAACCAGTTTGAGTAACATATTCACCTTGACCACCAGATAATCCAATGGTATTGACGTCAAATTTTTCAAACATATGGCCATTATCTGTTATGGAATTGTTTACTTTCTTAAGCACCCCAGGAATAGATCCACCTGTATTTACCCAACCACAGTAAGCAGATGCAATATAACGCTCAGCCAAGACACGAGCTAATTCAGAGAATGAGGTACCCCTTGTAGTGTTAAGCTTTGGGCCTTTATACTTAATAGTGCCATTCTTGAAATATTCTTCCTTGTTGAGGTAATCATCTAAACGCAACATGCCTTCCATAGCGACATAAGAAACAGGTGGCCATCCATTTGGCCAATCCCATTGCAATGTTGTATTGTAATAAGAAACTGTCAAAATACCAGCATATTTACGAAGTGCATTTTCTGTTTCATCATACAATTTAGCAACCTCGGTTCTATTTTCAAGAATTTTTTCGGGTAATGCACCAACCCAAATAGGGAACAAATTAGCAGGTGTGAAATCAATATTTTGAGCATTACTAGTCAAGTTAAAGTCGTAAAAAGTATGATCATGTTGGTTCCACATGAGATTTTCCATGGCAGATAATCGATTTTTAGCTTGTTTAGTGTAGTACTTGGATTTTTTTTTGTAGTGCTTTGCCTTGTTACCAAAAAGTATATGCCATTGAGATAGCTTGTTTTCAGTAAACCATAAGAGAGAATTCAGATCAATGGGAATGACATTTGCAGTGTTGATGGTACGCAACATTTCATAACTTTCAGATTGATTAACTGCAGGTACTTTATTCTTAATCCAACGAGATGAATAATCCCAACCAGTTTCCGCACCAGCAGCAATGTCAGAGTAGATTTGCAACTTCTCGGCTTCAGTAAAACGAGTTCCTTTATTGACAGTATTATAATCTTCTACATAAGATTCTGGACGAGGAGATGTATTTTGAGTAGCATAATGATTTAAGATATATTTCTTGTCGTTTTTAGGATCTTTTACTCGAATAGAGGCGTTTGCCATCCAATAATCATATTCTTGATCCAAGATAGGCAATGCTTCTGTCATAAAGTCATCATCGCCAGTTTTCTCATAGTAAGCTTCTACCATGTGGGTCAAGAATGGAGGCTGTGAGCGATTGAGATAGTAAATACGAGCACCGTTAGCTAAATATGGGAATTAGTTTTTTTTTGTTTTGTTTACAACGTAAAAACAATATTTGCACTTACGAATAAAACCATATTTTTGAACAAAATCAAAGAAATTTTCTATCATATTTTTTGCTAAATCAACTTGATCACTTAAGAGCAAGCCTTTAATGACAAAATAAGAATCCCAATAATAAAATTCACGAAAACGACCGCCTGGTACAACAAAAGGACGAGTTACAGGCAAAGTAGATGAAGCGCAATCTTCACACAATGCAGATTCATCGTATTGAAAAGTCAAATTACTCCAAGCTTTATTAAGCGTACTAGCCCAACCACGGTATTTTGTATCAGAAATAGTGTCTATCCAAGACAATTCAGGTATAGTAATATTATTTAACAGCTTCAAATCTGTTCCGGCAGGCAAGAAATTTTCATTTAAGAATTGCATTACTTGATCTTTTGTAGCATTTGTACCACCAAATTGATTGAAAGATTCAATAACTTGAGCTTCAGGTTTAGAAGTAGGCTATTTACAATTGTTAATATCTTACTTGTACATAATTAATGATACTTTACCATATCTACAAATGTCTTGGAATCAGAAAATATTCTTGCTAATTGTACAGTTTTAAGAATTGGACCATCGCAGTAGATTGGAGAATCACATGTATATGAAGTATGACTTTGAGTAGCAATTACAGATGAATACAATGAAATTTGAGTGATAAAAATACCACAGATCAGACGTAAATTAATCATTTTGTCTTGATAAAAAAAAAAAAAAAAAAAAAAAACGGAAATTATTATGCACCCCTTTAGCAGATCAAAGCTCCCGAGGAACTATGTTGGTTTGTTGTTAGTGAATAACAAAAAAAAAAAGAGGATAAAAAGGGGAATTTCAGAATGAAAACATGCTCTTTTATACACGAAATTCATTTAACCGATTCGGAGAAACAGCCTTTTTTAGCAGTAAAAACAAAATGAGGGGTACGTCCATGATCCAAGTAACGGTAATATGATGATATGTTTGATGGGAAAAGCGGTAAAATTCGTATATGTACAGTAATGATAGCAATACATTTATAAAAAAGGTTTAGTTTCAATTGTATATATTATAAGAAAAGTGAAATCAATTCCCAGATTTTACAACTGCATGCATTTTTTGATCTAACAGCATTTTTCATTCCTTACACAAAAAGATGCCTTTTTTGTTACATGTACGGAGCAATGTTGATTGGTTTGGTTTTGCTTAAATATAAGGTTATATAATTTAATAAGATCTGTAACACAGTTTGCCATGTTCTTCTTTTTTTTTTCTTCATTTTTTCCGAAGAGATTACCGTACATGCAAATCATGCATACATTATAGGAGCCTTAAAACGATATGCAATAAGAGCATTGTAAATTTTGTCTAGTAACACAATATGTACAGTATATTATATCTCAAAAGTAAAAGCCGTTATATTTATTGTGCTGGAACTGTTAGATGTATTTTACCCCATAAATCTAGACTTCTAAGATTGTATTAAAATTTATATTGGTTGACATTAGAATTTCCTAATTTTCTGAATCAGAGATTTCCTTCCGTGAAAATTGTGGTGCACTTCAATTTATTCACTTTAAATTCAGACAAACAGAGATTTGCTTTGAGATAAGTATAAGAAAAAAAGTAGAAAAGGAGATTTAGTAAAGTTATCCCATTTTAATAACAAAAGGTTACTTACTTCGACCCAACCCCAAGGTCAGCCAACATCACAGGCCGTATAGTTGTATAAAGAAGCCGTAACAAAGAAGATGTAGTGATAACTATTTAGGACATGAGACAACCAACCTTTAGGAAAGCAATACTATATAATAACGGACCATTCGGGTTAGGAATTTTATGCGGTCATTTAGTGTTACATGATAACATCTTTTTCCATTGTTTTTCAAAAGAATAAGCTATAATGAGTGAGAGAGAAATCTTGTAGGCCTCAAATAGAAAGGCAGAATATTTGGGCAATGCTTTACTTTTTATTGAGTAAAGGTTTAATTTGGGACATCTTTTAGATGTAATACTTACATTTGGTCTTGTCATTATGATAGCAGAATAGTAAATCTATAATACACAAATATTTAAAGTCTTTAAAGTAATCATTGTTTACACATTACATATTTAAAGTAAAAGAGATATAATGTAAAGAAAGAGATGTTCAATTTATCAATTCATTACATATGCAAAAATTACTGATAAAGTACACTTTGCCAATATTGGAGAGTAATTTCCCGCCTTGAATTAGAAATCTAAAGCGATACATATTTTCAAAAAGTATTCATAATAGAAAACTTATCTAGATATCAAATTAACCTACGTTAAAGGGTTAGACAATTACGAGAGAAGGTTTGATAGATTGCGTTTGCTCATTAGAGGTATTCGATATGTGTTTAATATTTTATACATTATAAGCAGGAAAAAAAAAAAAAAAAAAAAAAAAAAAAAAGACATCATAATATACAAAAAAGTCAAACTTCAACTAAAAAATATTATTTGCTTTATTTTAAAACAAGATTTAACAAGAAATGAAATACATATAAATGTAAAATATGCAGTATTCATTAAGCAGCTATAGGTTAGCTACTTGGTAAAGATATTACTGGATATTCAAACTAAATAAGACCGTTTGACTTCATCGGAAGCAAGGCACGTGCAAACTTTACAATAGAAAGCTCAAAAGGAAAAAACCAGATATATTGTTAGATATGTGAATGGTATATCTTGGATTCTAACAAGAGAAGATTAACTACTTTATATATATAAAAAAAACAATTGAAAGATGTCACTGCATCTTGTGGTATTTTATAATATCAGAAATTTAACTACGATATACTTCTCGATTTTGATTATTTTGAGTATGGCAAAATTATAATTATCAGCTCAATTCGTAAAAAGTAGGTTATTATATTGACCAACTAATGTCTAGAAATAATATCTTATTCGTCTAAAATTTATTTCCAATTTCTATGAATTTACATTCTAATTATGTATAAATTCCATTTGGGTATGGTCTCAATATATACAACTACAATCATCCGAAATTCAATTGGAAATCGTCCTGAAATGTCTGGATTTAAAGTGATGCACTTAACATATTTTGTCGGTATCACAAACATGACTGATTGCTGATATGCTGCTTCTGATTCTACTGCTTCTACTTGCCTTCTATTCTATGCTCTTTTCTTTTTCTTGTTCTTTTTTTTTTTTTTTTTTTTTTTTTTTTTTATAATATATATATTTCTTTTTTTTTTTCGTCCCCTTTTTTTCACTCTATTCTCTTTCTTCTTTCTTCTTTCTTCTTTCTTCTTTCTTTCTTTTAACAACAACAATAATAATAACAACAGTAACAAAAAGAAAAAATGGACTTTCCTGCTGAACTTATCGAGTTAATAGCAGAATACTTACCTAATCATCAACAATACAAGTGTCTCACATTCTCAAGAAGCTGGTTCGAATCAGTACAGCGAGCAATGTATAAAGTAATTCATATCAAGAACCGAAATCAGTTTAAACTATTTATCCAAACTATCAAGAAAAAAGGATATTTAGTTCGCCAACTATATCTTTCTAGTGATAAATCGACAAGCAAAAAAATAGTTGGTATCACCTCGTTTGAATTGGATCAATTAGCTATGTACTGTCCATATATGGAAATTTTGGATTTTGATCAAGAAATATGGAAGTACAGTAAATTGTCAAGCAAAGAATGGAAATGTTTACGACAATTGCCAACATTTAACATTCATACAACACCAACACTCACATGGAATAGCCGTCATAAATTAACGCAACTTAGGCTGCATGGTGAATTGGTCAGTTCACTATTTGATCAGCAGCAAGCATCGCTGATCAGGTTATTAATCAACATACCCCAATTACAACAATTATACATGAACAGCAAACAAAATAAATCACATGTGATTCAGGTTTCTCTGCAAGATATTGAATCTATTCATACAGCAGCACCACTACTAACTGATTTAGAATTGAGTGGATCATTTAAATTTAACATGGATTATACCTCTCAATCAGATATATTAGAATTAATGCAACAAATCACACAATCATCAATCAAAAACTTGAAATTGAAAGCTACTATACCCCCTCAATGGATCTATTATATAGCTAAAAAATACCCTGAATTACAAGAATTTGATATTGAAATATTAGATTCGTCAATGACCGCTTATCATACATACAAAAAGATTTCCTGTTCCACTTTTCAACCCTCAATACCCTCTGATAAAGAAATTCAAACGTTGTTTTCCATGCTCCTGCATTGCTGCCCTCGACTCCGCAAAATAGAATTAGATAGTGTCACTGGTAAAATGTACATGACTGAAGCCTTTTTTGATACATTGATTACACATAAGCACTTGAAAGAGATCAAAATGAAGAGCTCAACGTATAATCTAGTACCAAGAGATCACTTTTTTGATCTTTTAGTATCAAGAGGTCAACGTGTTATCACGGGGCTAGGTACAGAAGTAATTGGAACAGACCTTCATATATCAAATATTCTGGATCCGCTCTCCCATTTTACCAAATTAACTGAACTTGTTTTATGTTGTGGACATCCTTATTTTGATTGTGATATTAATGTGGTATTGAATGGATGCCAACAGTTGTTGGATTTGACTATTCGGTCTGCTCATATTATGCTACAAAACCAAAGCCAAGGACAACAACAACAAAACCATCCATTAAAATCACTTCATCTCAGTACAGTTTCATTTTCTGCGCATGTGTTTGCTTATTTAAGTCAAACATGTCATGCATTGAAACAACTTTCATTTTATGAATGCGATCAAAGAGATGATAATAAAAATCAAATACAAATCAGTATGCCTAACAATGATTTTGATTTAGTTTCAATGAATGGAATTCGTCTTGATTCTGTACCACTTCAATGCCATACATGGACTCCGAATGCAAGAATATTATCTATTGAAACAGCTAAGGACAACAAAAGATGGTATCATGCTTATAATGGCAACAATTGCTACCATGAAAAACCAAGGATTCAAAGATTGAACGAACGAAAATCAACAATTGCTGAACATTATTATCAATACGGATGGATCAATAATCAGAAATACTTGCAAAAAGCAATCAGCAAGAATTCAAAGACACAACAACTACAACGACAGCATTACCTTTATTCTAGAACGAGTAAGGAATGGGAAGAGGATTTATTTTTTGGATGTATTTCTATTCAATGTAAATCTATTAAAAATTGGGAACTAATATGCAATACAACATATCACGAATTTTAAACTATTGAAATAAAGTAATTGTCGTCTAGATTTTGTTTAAAGGTTTCTATTTCATTTATGAATTGTAACAATGTTCGTTGTTCTGTACGTCCAAAAACAAACCCAACAATGAGACACACAGGTATTAACAGTGATACAAGATTCATTAAAAGACCATCAAATACAGTTACTAAAATAATTGGTAATCTACCATGATAGCTTAACGTTGTTGGCAGCACAATAATTAAAATATAAAATATACTTTGTAATAATACACACAACATAAATATAGACAACAATGTGTGTGCATGTCCTTTAGCTTTGATTCGATCTTGGTTTAATTCATCTAATATTTCTTGAATAATCGATGGTTGTAAATGCGTATAGTTAGGATGGCATAGTAAGGATGGTATAGGTGCCATTTCTTTTTCTAGTTCATTCTGTGGTATTGTTGAAAAGACTGAAACTACTCCAAAATGATCTGAATAGCTCATGCTTGAATCAGGAACCAAACCTGTTAGTACAACTTTTGATTCAATACACTTTAACTGAGGTGAATAACGATAGAATATGTAGTCTAATCTTTTTCCTAATAGTTTCTTTGCATTGGTATTATCTCCATGATCATAATATTGAGAAAATGTATTATAGGGTGAATTGCATGTAAATCCAAAATATTGTGTGTAGGTATCTGCGGTTATATCGTCCATATTAAATTGGTTTGCGTCAGGTTCTCCATGTAATTGAAACCACGAATCTGACATGAAGCCATGATCTCGAATCAATCTATAATTGAATGAACTCGGTACACTATTGAAATCACCAGACTAATAAAATGAATTTAAATTAGCATTTTATCATGCTTCTTTTATACATACATATATACATATATATATATATATGTATATATGCATATGTATGTATATAGTATTTATATTTATACCATGATAATTTGTCTTCCCATTGCAGCAGAATTTCGTAAAATGTTGGCCAATTGCCAACATTCTGTAGCACGATGTGCTTTGTATTGATCTTTGGGTCCATAGCCAGCATGCAAATGCGTATTGAATATTTCTAAAAGCCCAATAATCGGATGATTTACAAGAGCAGATCCTACACCTTTACCAACATAATAGTCTCCATGAAGAAATTTAAGAGGTTTTCCGTTCAAAGCATAACGATGATAAGTAGTTGAGACGATAGGAAATCGAGACAAAATGGCTAAACCACTTCCTAATGCACCGCTATAAAAATATTTAGTAAAGGGCAGAGTTTTCTTTACAGACTCTTTGATAAACTCGAAATCTTTCCAAACCCAAACCTCCTGTAGTGTAATGATATCGTAATTTTCTTTTTGAAGTGCTTTGGCAATCGCTTTTAATCGAAATTCTCGGTGTTTGGCCACTACAGCAAGACCCCTATTAAAACGTCTTATTTAATTACCTGGTACATTAAAGTGAATTATCACAGTTACCAGCAGTTAAAGGACAGCACATTCAATTTATTGTCGTTCGACATTATGAATAATGAGTGGGAAAAAAAGGATTATATTTCGTGCTCCTTTTTTTTTTTTTTTACACAAATCCTAAACAAGTAGAAATGCTGATGTTGAAGATGATATTAAAATAGCAAATGTTTGTGCATGTGTGTGTGTTTCTGTGTATTGGTAAGAATCAACCAATCATGGCCAGAATCAAAGATTTGTGTTTACATTGAAGGCATTAGAACATGCCCTAATGTCTAGTTTATTACTACACATCATGATTGTAAATTCTTTTAAAAATACTGACCTATGCACCGCACAAAATAAATCAACGTGCTGAATTTCATTAAAAAAAAAATTGAAATCATATCCCTCCGATGAAAAGTAAAAGAATACAAATTCTATACCCAATTTTTACACAATTAAAAAACCTAAACAGAACTGCACATGTTTAGGGATGTTTTAATATTATTTAATGTGTGTTTATGCTTTTGTAATATCAAGTAAACCCCCTTCAAAGAATATATACAGAAGTGTCTAAACTTCAATTTCCATATTTATTTACATCAAGTGTTGAATATTCTGCTACAGTATTTCTACTTTAAATTCAGTCGTATTAAGTAAAATTTAGGATGAAATGAGGATACAATTTGGATATAGTGAGAATAAAGTTTGGAAGTAATGAGGATAGAATTTAGATATAGTGGAAAGTGAGATTTAGATAAAGTGAGGATAAAATTGGGATAAATTGAAAATGAGATTTAAAGATGATGAGAAAGGAAATCGAAAAAGATTAAATTAGCCTTAGGTATCGTTTTAAAGAGTTGGCCTAAATGAACTTACCTGTAATAATCTAAACTCTTGAAGAAAAATCGTATTTGTTACGGAGGTATTGTAAATAAGCTTCACATTATTTTCTTTAGAAGCATCAATATCCAAGCCAAGATGCAGAGTATGCAATGCTATAATATTTTAGATATTTGCGCCATCTTTGACTTGTAAGATAAGTAGAATTATCAAAGGAAATGACAAATTGCATTATTTCATGATACGAATGTTTAAATTAAACAACACTTTATTCGTTCGAATATTATTCATAATTTGTACGAATTTGCATTCTCACTTTGTCTAGATTTCGTTCTTGTTCTGCCTTAATATACAACTACAATCGTTTAAATATTTTCCTGAACTGTCTAAATTTAAAGTGGAAATACTGTTGTAGTATACTTCAGTTTGCAATGGCTGACTAGCTAATTAATAAATTATCTTCAAATGAGATGCAATCTTCAATATCGAAAGCAAATATACTTGTATCAAAGAGATTGGTATATCATTTACCATCCCGTAGGCATAAAAGTGGAAGTCGAAAAGAAAGAAATATGTAAATCCAAGAATTGTAATTAGTTTTATGTTTTAAATTTCGATGATTACAAATATCAGAAACATTAACACCCCCTTTGGAATTAAGCTTTACGATTGTCCACGGTCCCAATTCAAGCTCATAATAACAATCATTGCATATAAATGCCGAAATTATGCAAATAGAATTACATATAGAGTTATTTTCGGTCACAACACTGTTGTTGTGATCCGAAATGTAATTCAGGCCTTAGAAGTTAATGTAATTACTCGCATCAAATTCACTTGACTTTTACTGCTAAAACTTGTTTTTATACCTTGAATAAGAGCAGTAGGGTAATTAAATCTAAAATTCCAGTAAATGAAGGTGATCAAGGGCGACTCCGCTTTTTGTTCAACAAATGAATGTCAAAAAAAAAAAAAAAAAAAAAAAAAAATTTTTTCGAGATATAATTGCTCTCTTTCAAGTTACATAATTAACATACTTCAACATATAAATTACAATGGATAACCGAGGTATACCAATTGTGTTTCCTGCAAAGAGATTTAATACAACACCCAAAAGAACACAACAAAGCTTAACACCAAAACGACATGAGGCACCGTCATCTCCTTTTTTCGTTCCTAGTATAAAAAATGAATTAACTTTATTAGAAGCATACGATACATTTTCTGAAACTCGTTTCTTGAGTCGATATCAACCTACTAGTGATGATATACAATGTAATGTGCGCGATCTATATAAAAGTAATATGTTTTCAGAAATTGCTTCTCCTAAACGGCCAAAACGTTTGCGTTCAACAAATTTAACTATTGAAACTGATTTAAACGAAGACGAAGAAGAAGACCAATCTGAATTACCGTATCTTGAAACTTCTAAAAAATCAAGAATTGTAACAGTTTCTTCACCTATTGAAGCAAGAACTCCATTGTGTGAAGAATCATTGGATACATTCGATGATTCTCAATCAGATATTCTTCCTCCACCACCTCCACAACCAACAGAATCATTAGCTATTATACCCACAAAGCATATCCAAGAAGTGGCATTGGTGAAAACAAATCAAGAACAAATTGTAACACCAGAAATCCCCTTAAAACATCAACATCAAGAGCAGGATGGATGTGCACCCCAAACACTTTTACTTTCTGATAATCACATTGATGAAATGCATATTAATGTTAAAGTAACGAAGAAAAATATCAAAAAATCTTTACCGGTCATTGAATCTTCCAAAATACAGCAAGAAGGAACACAAACAAACAATGAATCAACGTCTAGGAGATTAACTCGACGTCAAGCAAAACTGATTGAAAAAGAAGGCGGAAGCCCTGATTTTATTGTTCCTGAGACACCACCACCCAAGAAAAGAGTAAGACGAACGGCTAAGGCTAAATCACCTGAACTGAATGAGGACAAAACAGCTGAATCCAAATCAGAAACTAAAAACGAAAAACAAAAGATAAAAAAGCAATCTCCAAATGAAACTAAACAAAATAAGGGAATGGATGAAGCAGTAGTCAAAGAGATTGAACAACAAGGCGAAGCAGCAGAAGAAGAAAAAAGAGAAGAAGAAAAAGAAAATTTAATAGCAGTAGAAGAAAAAGAGCATATAATTGTAACAGAAAAAACTAAGGAAGAACTAAAAGAAGAGGAAATGAAAAGAGCATATCGAAAGAAAAAAAGTGATGAAGAAATTGAAACTATATTGAAAGACTTTCCTCAGTTGGCTCGCTATTACGAACTCATCGAAAGAGCAGGTTCAGGTACATTTAGTAGAGTTTACAAGGCCAAAGATCTTTTGGTAAATGAATACATGCCATTAAATCAAAAGCAAAAGTTAGCTAGTGCGCTTGGTGATAATACAGATGTAGATTATGTCGCTATCAAACTTATCTTTGATATCAGTAAACCTATTCGTGTTGCTCATGAAATTCAATGTTTAGCTTCATTGAGGTAGATTTTATTATAGAGAGATTATAGCAAAATGCTAACAGTGAAACATCAATAGATTTTCTCCTGGTATTACTCCATTGATTACTGCATTTCGTCACGAAGCTTTGACTTTCGTCGTTTTACCTTATATTAAGTTTGACCATTTCGATGTAAGTTTTTTTTTTTTTTTTTTTTATGTAAAATCAGTACTTTCAAAAACTAATAACAATCTATAATTGTAGGATTTTTACAGAGACATGAGAGCTAATGATGTTCGAAATTACATTTCAGAATTATTGATTGGCTTAAAAAGTACTCACGAGAAAGGATTTATGCATCGAGATGTTAAGCCAGGCAATTTTTTGTATAATGTCAAATCAAAAATGGGTTACTTGGCTGATTTTGGATTAGCAAGAATGTCTAGCCATAAGAGCATAAAACACAACCCAAATACCAACGCCAAAAACTCACAGTATACCCAAAAAGAAGATCAGTTTGGTTATTACGCTTATGATTCAAGGTAGGGGTTTTTTATTTTATATAATTTGTTTTCACAACTAATAAATGAGATTTTAGATCCTCATTACAAGCTGATAGATCAGGTACAAAAGGCTTCCGTGCACCAGAAGTTATGCTACGCTATCGACATCAAACCAGTGCAATTGATATTTGGGCTGTAGGCGTTATTATATTCACCATTTTAACAGCACGATACCCTATTTTCGAACCAGAAGACGATGCAGATGGTATCATGGAATTAGCACATGTATTTGGTATGAAAAAGTTGAAAGAATTTACAGAGTATTATGGCCGCGCTATACACACCAATATACCCACTATACCTGAAGAGCCCATCGACCTTGTAACTTTCTGTCGAGAAATAAATAAAGAAAGAATTGAAAAGTGGGATCAAGAAGAGTTTATTTTGGCAGTTGACCTCATGGTTCAATGCTTACAACTTATTCATACCGATCGAATCACAGCTGCAGATGCTTTAAATCACCCATTTTTTACATCAGAAAAAGCTCACTAATTTAAATCATCAATATATATATATTGTATAAAGAATAATTTAATGTACATATAATAAAATATATATATATATATATATATTCATGCTGCTAAACCACAGTTCTTTGCCGAATGTTCTACAATTTCCTAATAAATGAGACGTAATATGATATTGCAAGTGCGATTTTGTTAATCGGCCATAGGATTGACACTTGAAATTCAAACATTTCAGGACGATTTTAAATTGAATTTCAGGCAATTATAGCTGTAAATTAGCACAATGCAAGAATAAAATCTAAACAACTTCATATAATCTATGTCCACAATATGATAGTTTGATCTGCAAAAATTACAGTATTTTACTCTAAAACTAGATGATTACAAAAAAAAAAAAAAAAAAAAAAAAAAATGTTAATATAAAACCATATATTTAAAGCATGAAGCAACCCTTATAAAAGTAAATCGCTATCAGAAAAACAAGAATTTAATTATACTCTGTATCGTATGAATTAATCTTTTTAATTTTACGTGAAATAAATTTGATGTATGGCCTAAATAAAACTTTTATTGTTGTATACAGCATTTTAAGTACACTATAATTTACAGTGAGGGAACCAAAAAGATTCACCAAAATATTCAGGCACTAATCATTGTATGTCCTTGCAATAAGGTGATTAGCCCCTTTGTTTTCCTTGGTACCTCTTTACTACTTCAAATCTAAGACAATACAGATTGACAGCCAAACATTCTGGAAATTAATAAAAAAAAAAAAACTGTACTGAAGACAACCCAGAAATGAAGCGTTCAATTCCGAAAGACAAATCTGATCAAGTCCTTACTGAATGATATGCGAAGCTGTTTAATTTTAAGAGAATTAACATTAGAAAGGTCAAAAACCTTTATACAGACAAGTGACAATTTTGGTAAGCTGCTTTAATTATAAAAACATTTTCCATTCCTAATACTGACGATATCTCAAGGGATATGATTTTAACCAACGGCCATGCAGTTCAATTTATTTTTAAGAAAAAAAAATTAAACAAGGGCTTTCTGAACAGAGAGAAATCACACCAAAAGATTTTGCAGCAGAAGCTGATATTGATCGGTTACTGATTTGGGATGTGGACCATGGTATTACGGATTCATACACTGCTGCTGACTCAGGTTTCAGCTCAAAGATAAAGAAAGTCAGGAAAACATCCACACAAGGACATTATTATCTTTGTGGCTATAAGCTTACTTTACAATACCGGCTAAAGCATTAGGAAAAAAACCAACCCTGTATTCAATAAAATTAGTTACCTCACAACCCTAAATATAAAAGATGAAAGTTTTTATAAAGGCTGCAAAACAAAAGCTGTCTAAATATAAGACAATTTTTGGTTATTATAATTTGAGTAACTGGTAGTAAGTTTTCTCCCCTGCTTTATTATAACTTTACTCAATATTTACTCTACATTTAGGTCAATCAAGTTAGATTTTCGATCATATAGACTGAAGCAAAAAGCCACTACCTAGTTTGCAAAGCGGTTGTTTATAGATAGCAACAAGTATCACACTGGTAGCATCAAAGGCCAAAAGAACCCCGGAACAAATATATATGTTCTAACCTCCCTCCTCCCTCCCCCAAGAGATAGCAATATTGATACTACAATCCCGAGAGTCATTGTGTTTGGTGATGCGAAGTTTGATTCTAGTATGCACGGAAAGATATCAGCTCCTACCAAGAGATTCACTGAAGCAATCAAAAAGATGGCAAAAAAATGATAAAAATACAGTATTTATTTACATTGACAAATTTTATACCAGCCAAGTATGGAATAACTGTCGGCAAAGGTAGCTGAAACATTACAAGAAACCATCTGGTGAAGTACACGCTGTGCTCAAATGCAAAAACTGTGCCACAGTGTGGAATTGTGATGTGATGAATGCAAAGAATATGGTAAATGTTTATATTTTTACCTAAATGGCGCTTCATAAAAACAAGCGACTACCTGAATACAAAATACCTCCACGTTCCCACTAATATTACCACCGCCTTTCATACGATCTCCATATCATCTTCGTCATCCTTATGGTGTAAGTGTTAGCTTTTGATATTGTGTTTCATTCGTACTAATCTTTTTTTTTAAAAAAAATTTTTTTATACTTATCTCAAAGCAAATCTCTGAATATTTAAATCTTATCCTCATTTGGTCTCAAATTTCATTCTTATTTCATCCAAATTTTACTTCTGTTTCTTCCAAATTTTGATTTTATTTCGTCCAAAAGAATAATTATTTCGTCCAAATTTAAAGTAAATAAACTGTGCATAGGATTGAATCAGTGTGAGTAGTTTAAAATAACATGCTTTAGCATATTAAATATAATTTATTTCCCAAGACTACTCATGTACAGTAAGTTGTTAGTGATATTCATATGTTAATTGATGATCAGAAGACAGTACGGAAACATATTCTAGAGAAAACTACTCAACTACAGTTTCCGTCGGTCATTCTATATATTTAAACTATATACAGGTTAGCCTCATTATGATACTTGTCCTTAGGTCTATTGGACATCTCATGAACAATTCAAAAGCACGTAAATATCATCATAGCTTTTCCGTAAAAAAAATGGTCTAACTTTTTATGCCTGCTCCATTTTTTTTTTCCACTAAATAACACCAAAATAAATTATATACCAAATACTGATGTACTTAAAATTTCAAATGCTCAATTACAAACCAAAAATGGGTTTCTAGAAACATCTTATCTCTAGCAGCCCGTGTAATTTTTTTATTGCTAAGGTTCAAAATTTTGAGCCTTTATATTTCTGTAGAAAACTAAACTATGCTAACACTTTTCAATAACTAAACTTACTTATTTTGTGGTGCTTTATAAAAAATTTAAAGCACTTGTTTTTTTTTTTTTTTTTATAGCAGATTTTAGGATATTTGTTAAATTGAGTGTATTTATTTTTTATTCCTGCCATAAACTTTGTTGGACTATTTAATATAATTTAGACCTTTTCAAAATATTGATTTTTTATAGAGGTATAAAATAAAAAGCTTTGTTGAAACTGTTCACCAGTACAAATTATTCATATTTTTTCAAATGTTTTATCGTATTAAACTGTTGAAACTAGAATTACTATTTAAAATTATATATCAAATTGTGTGGAATAACTTTCCAAGCAACTTTAAATAGGCATTAAACTAACAATTAATTATGAAATTTAAGGGTTGTCATAGGCGTATATACTAAAGCTCACCAAGATTTATATCACAAAAATCTCAACGAAACTAATAGATACAATAAAATAAACTGTAGATTCGGAATCAGAACAAAAATCTGATCTAGAAAAAAGTATCTTCTGATTCCTAGCAATACTTTTGTAAAAAAAGTAGTGAAATCCTCTAAAATCCAAAACTCAAAAACAAAATACAAAAACAATTATTGATTTAGGTATACGAGCTACTGTACTCTAAAAAATTAATAAGCCATGACGTTCTTAAAACTTTAATATGCTGTAAAACATTGAAAAACAGTAAGATTTAACTCTGTACGTATTGTTTGCAAACTTATTAAAAACACGAGATATTGGACATCTTAGATGGAGTTTTTAAGCGGAGGGAAAACCCAATGTCTTATCTTTGACACATTTATACTCAATCACAAATTAATGTGAAATAAAATGAGCTTTTTAGCAGTATTATGTAGTATCTCGAGTATAGGCTAGCATCTTTTACTTCCTGTATTATTTATTGAAATGGGTACACGCTCCGGTTGTGAATATGACCATATTATATAATTATATAGGCAAAATATTCATAGTCAGCTGAGCTTGAATTCAAAAGTGTTCAAATGAAGAAATGGAAATACAATATGACGCCACCCACCCGCTTTATTCTAATACTTCACCTCTGGTATACTCAACCAAAATACTTTGCTATGCTGATGATGCTCTCGCATTTGTACAAAATCGGAATGATCTGCACTCTGCACAGACTAGAGTACGGTCTGGAAATATATTATAAAGCCTCAAATACTAAAATTAACTATAACAAGGTGGAAGCTATCTCGCTGTCTGGAAAAAACACTAAAGCTTATTGGAGAAATGCATTAACGGACATGAAAATTACAAAGGTTACAACAGTCGACGATAAGGTACGTGCCAGTAATCTATCTTGACTTTCCTTTAATACAATCCGTACGTCAACGAGAAATTTTTATGGCGCGACTGTTAGAAAACCTTGTTTAGAACATAAACTGCCTCGGGTGCATCTAGATCATATAGTATCATCAATTGTAGAAGTGCTCAAATAAGTATTAGCTGGTTATAATCCTTAGAGTGAGAAGAATGAGGTTATAATGATGCATTGTACCTTTATTACAGTTAGTTATGTTACATGAAGGCTATGATGAAATCGTGTAGCACGAATGTGTTGGATGATCCAACCACGAATCTGTCCTTGAAATTCGAGTTGCGTTATTTGATTGAAAAGAAGATCGACAGTCGTGATTCGATTTAGTGGACTCGTCGGTGGAAAAAAAAGTGTCCACTAAATCGAATTTTCCACTATATCGAATTTTACCGCTTACATAATAAAATGGCTAAAAATAGAAATTGAGAATATGATTGGCTTCTAATTTAATATTTACCACAAAAAAAGTACATTTTCTTTAAAACTTCCAAAGAATTGCCAATGAAAAGCGTCAAAAAAGCCGTGGATCTGGTGTAAATTCTATATCTACCATTATCACTGAAAGTAAAAGATTAAGGCTAACAAACGAGCAAAAAATAATTATTTGCTATTATAATAAAGCAAATCCAATCCTTATAAAAATATGAGTAAATACATACAAGAGACTTATATGGTAAATCCAAGTAAAAGCGTTACGAACGCGGCATTAGATATGTATGAGAATCATAATTTAGCATAAATTTTTATTGGTCCAATGTTTAATAATAAATGTTTGCCCAATCACAGCTTAATATTTCCCTGTTTTAGTGGACTGGTGGAACGAGGTAGTCCACTAATCCACTGATTTGATTTAGTGGATTTAAGCGGTAAAATTACGAAAAAAACAACGGTGGAAAAAAATGTGTCCCATAAATCGAATCACCACTGTATTCTCTAAATTTAGTCAAGCATGAATACTATAGATACTTAGTTTGGTTCAATGTTATTACTGTGAGGGAAAAAAACGTTCCAGTGTTTTGCAAAATTGAACTTTTTGCTTATTTTCTCAATAAATATTAAAGCTATTGGTACGGTCTTAAATGGAATAAATATCTTGAGTTCTTGGCTTTTGAATGATATATTATACACCTTAATCACGTGATTTAAAAAGGAATGGTAGCCTTATGAAAACTTAAATGTGGATTTTATTTAATGTCAGAAAAGCTTGATATCTAGTTGGACCCCCTCTACTCCTGATAACCGCATTAATTCGACGTGGCATGCTGTCTATATATTTAAGGCAGTTCTCTTTTGTGAATTTATACCATTCCCGTTCAATTCCCTCTTCTAATTCGGATATAGTGGTGGCCCTAGTAGGGTACTTGTTCAAACGAAGTTTTAGCTGATGCCAGACATGTTCAATGGGGTTGAGGTCTGGGCTTTGCGCGGGCCAATCTAGAACAGTATCCAGAGAGTACCCGTGGTGTCTGAACCATCTCTTAGTAGCACCGGAAGTATGTGGTCTTGCGTTGTCTTGCTGGAAGCTAAAGGTTTTCTTGTCAAAGCCATAGTACGCCATAGTGTCCTGCAAATAGATAGTTAGCCGTTCAATAAGAACGTTTCCAGCAACACCACGAGGAGGTCTATCTAAATGTTGCCATTTGACTTTATAGCTTGTTACCACCATACTATAAAGTGATATTGAAATCAAGCATACGCTATGAAAACAATACGACTCCGATTGCCAGAAAGGGTATCTAAAGTTTCATTCCGGTTGCCCAGAAGGAAGATCACAAGAGCCTAAACGGGGGAGAGGTAGCAAGTCCACGAATGGAGAGCAACCAGGTTAAATTGACCCAGGATTACCGATTATACATGGCCTTGGCTGGTACAAACAACTGAGTATAATAACCGAATTTACTAAGAGAGCATCAAAATAGATACAATCCCAACAAAGGTGGTAAAAGTTATCGCTTTTTTGATCAAATCATCTTAATTCTTAAACCCACATAGGGTGAATTAAAAATCAGATAACAAACAAGAGCTTTAACTTCTCAAAATATATAAACGCCAAAAAATATCAAGGAGGGTCAGGCCGAAACGGCGAGACCGGAAATGCCACGCCAAAGACAGATAAAGCTTAAAAATTTAAATAAAAGGATGGAGCATGAGTTGAGATTCACTTAATAAAAGAAAAATACTAACCTAATTTGAGGAAAACTAAAACATTTGGGAGGTACGATGCCCTAAAAACGAGACCAGATGTCCAAGAAATGAAATGTAAGGTTGACAAATTAAAACCTATTGTTAAACCTTTAGAACCAAATGTTGCAAAAATAAGACCATATAACTTTGAATTGAGAGCAGATACTGTTTCAATAAGGCTATATATTTAGACAAAGATATAAAAAGCATCATAAACTTACCAATTAGTTATAAAATTCTTTTGATTATTGAAGACAACACAGGGAAAACTGTTCCAAAGATCAGATATAAAATAGCTGATAACTTGGTAATTATAATCTACTCGAACAAGCAGCCTTGTCACTTAAACCCAAATAAAGCAGGGTGTTCCAAAAGCCGGTTGCCTAATAGCTGATAACTACAGTAGGTTGATAGGTTGCTACCGACTACTCGCACAAGCAGCCTTGTCACTTAAACCCAAATAAAGCAGGGTGTTCCAAAAGCCGGTTGCCTAATAGCTGATAACAAGGCATATATTTACTATTTTTGGATAATCTTGACTTTTTAACTCAAAAATCAAGTATCAAGCAGCATAT
The DNA here is from genome assembly GCA_016758945.1 of Mucor plumbeus. Lineage (NCBI taxonomy): Eukaryota > Fungi > Mucoromycota > Mucoromycetes > Mucorales > Mucoraceae > Mucor > Mucor plumbeus. The sequence continues at coordinate 22,511 of JAEPRC010000254.1, forward strand.
ATCAACCATGAGGTAAGCAACAAAATGAAATAAACACAGATAGAATAAACCCCGTAACAGGTTGAGATAAAAGAAAGTTAAACCAGAAACGAATTTGGTTTTTCTTTTACTCAAAACTGGATTACAAGGAAAGTTTATGATGGGAGTTTCGTTAAAATTTCACGAACCAGGCGTTACTTTAACGTCGAAACCATCCAACCAACCTTCAGCAGCCATGTTTGAGACTGCATCTTACGAGATAATATAGTAAGTCTTAGCAAAAAGATAAGACACGTACAATATAGACTCGTGACTCCACAAAACCATACAATTTTGCTTTGTCAAGCTTACCTGATTATAAAAAAAGGAAAAAGAGGGCTTTGTCGTGTTTTTAGAATGTCTAAATAAAATTGCGTACCGCTGATGACGTCATTAAAATTTTATGTGATTTAATTGGAAAGCTTGTTGTAAACCTAAATCACACAAAATATATAATGGTCTGTGCCATAAAATTCATTATTTCCGAGAGCGATAGTATTGGAAAATAGAAACACCTGTATTGAAACGCTAAACGGTTTAGCATATACAAAATGATGTCTTAATTGCTGTTTAATAACATTTTTATTTTCGAAAAATTCAATTTTTAAGTCAGGTATCTTTTCATTTGGCTCAATAACCTGTAACGGTAAAACAGAATAAAATACTGAGAATAAACAAACCCAATAAAAAATTAGACCTACTATTGGTGAGATCCAATTTATAGATCCTAACAAGATAGAAGGGAGATGAAATATCGAGTTGTTTTTTTAAGCCTAAAACACCCATTATACCTGACTTTTAAGTAAAAAAAACGAAAATTTTCATAATGCTTCTCTAAATTACGAATACTACTAATATTAAAATACTCTAAAACATGTAATAAAACTGACAGATAAGCAGCGTTCGCGAAATAGCCGAGCTGAAGCGAGCTTGAGAATTTTAATAATCAAACATTTGTCGAGCTTTAAGTGTTTTAAAGCAATACAAGCAAGCAGAGCCCAAGCGGACGTATAATTAAGTAAGCTCAAGTCAAGCATTTTAACTTCAAATATAAAGCAATCAAGCATATGCCAAGCATTAACCAGTTTAATAAAACTCACGCAAGCAGGGCACGAGCACACAAGCAGGTCGATTTATAAAGACTTGTATAAAGTGAATTCAACATAAAAAGTACCGTTAGTAGGATGGATTTAATAGGGATTTATATAGTTATTGTATTTATACGATAAGATCTAATGGACAGGGATCTATTATTAGAACTAATAATATAAATTATTATCAATTGATAAATGTGTAGATATGTAATATGTTATTTTTCAGTGATGATAATATTGCTATAAGTTATGTTGCATTGTTAGTTCCTAATAGACAGGAATCAGTTATGGAACACTGGAGCTTCCTAGATCTGTCAAGGTTTTTCTAATTTTGGAATTTTGTAATTCTGATAAATCACTCATTTTGAACCTAGTATTTTTTCGCGTTATTTTCATCTTAAATGCGGTAACTTCATTTTAAGCTGATCATTTCTGAATTATCAAATTTATGAAACAATCATTATACTAATCACCCATGCTCGGTATAATCAATTTGTAGCTGGAGCAATATTAAACAGGAGGATAATTGGAATATTTATTTGATAATATCAAATAATTACAAAAATGAGCCAATAATGGCTAATGAGAGGCTTTCCATAGATAAAGTTTAGGTTTTTTTTTAAAACCCTAAAGATGTTGTACAAAGGAAGAAGTAATCACACACTCTGTATCTTGAGGCTTATTTGTTTCAAATTATTTGCAATTAACATGAAATATCTAACATATTTGAAAAAATAAAATATATGTAGAAGTAATCTCCATGTTGGCTATTTCAACGGGAAAAAGTTGTATCCAAAAATGTAAGTGTTAAAAAAAAAAGAGTTTGAAAAATGTGCTGATTGGGATGTGTGTTTGTGAAAATGCAAGAAAAGAGTAAAAGTTCTACAACAAGAGAAGCACAGAGACTTGTAGCTTTATAATGATACCAAATCTTTATTAAAAAACTAATTTAAATGCGAAAAATATTGACAAAAGGAAATATATTAAAAAGTTTTTTGTTATAAAAGTACACAGGAGGTATAACACAGAAATATTTTACTTACATCGTCCGGACTAGATACAGTCGAACCTCGATTTAAGGTCCCTTGATATAACGGAAATCTCGGTATAAAGGAGGTTTTTGTATCCACCGAAGACTGGTGGACAAATTTTACAGCTTAAAACCCCTTATTTCGAATTTATATTTAAGGGAACTTTTTTTTTTCCACATGTCCCTTATTCTATTATAATATCATTGGCCCCAAAATTAAAAAAAGAATAGTTTTAGGTATAAGATTTTTTTACTAGATGTAAAAATACTGAAAATGTTTTTTAATCTTTTGAGAAAAATCCCATTTAATGTAATTTGATTGTATCTGCATTGTCTTACGGGGTTTTTTTATATCGTAAGTAGAAATCTACCATATCTTTAAGTATTTTGAAATCTTCATTATTTGTAGCAACAAAGTTTGAAGTAACATAATAACCTAAACTTGCTAGGAGATTTTTCTTCGTTTACAGGAATAACATCATCGTTTGTTTCTTCCATATCGTCAATTTCATCATTACTATCATGGATTAAGGATGTGGTGTCATTATCTAAGATATATTCATTCCTTTCTCAAAATTGAAGTTGATCTGTGTTTTAAATTTGATTTAAGGGAGGTCTTCGATATTAGGGTCTTTTTAAAAGAAACCACGGGCGCCCTTAAATTGATGTTCGACTGTAGTACGATTAAGTTGAGTAAATCTATATTGAAAATACAATTTAATGGTATGTCAAAAGTGGACTAATTTAACTTTTGCAATTTTGAAGTAATCTCAAACAGCGATATTTTAAAACAGATATATAAAAAAGAAAAATAATTCTAGCAAAAATCCCAATCTAGCTCATAAACTATTTATAAAGCTATTTCCATTAAAAGCGTACAAAAACGCAACTTCAATAGACTGTAATTCGAGATAGCAACCTTTTAAGCATATACTTCATAAGCCAAAAATGATTGTTTTATTTGGCTTTATTATATTTTAGCATAAAATTATTCTCGAAAAAAACATCAATTTCTCCTTGTATACCCTCGTCCAAAATTTAGGTTTTTCAAAGAAGGCTAATAACTCTATGAAAAATAGCGGTAGAGTGGCAAATAATGCCTCAAATAATAGGTATTGTTTTGCTTTATTTATCTGTAACACTAACTTTAAAATTTAACTATTAAAGTATTTTTAAAATCATTAAAAACTGATTTTTATGTTTTTGCTTTTTTTACAAAATTTTTGGTAATAAACGTTTTCAATAAATATCACATTAGATACAAAATTAAATTTTATGTTGAGGTTACTTAATAAAGTTAGCCAGGTTACTATACATGCTTGCTATTAATTTTGCATTTAAAAAATTTAGGATTGTTTTTATCCAATTTTTTCATCATCAGAAAATTTTGGATTTCAACTGCCGCCACGCCTGAAATATATGAAAGTTCAAAGAAAATTCGCCGGTTATTATTTTTTTGCAATGCAATGGTATGTAGGGGATGTTTAAATTAGAAAATACAGTATTGTAGTTTCAAATAATGGAACAACGCATTGTAAATTGAAGCAGGGTAGTAAAATAGTTTTGTTCAATTCAAATACTTTAATTGGATTTAACAAAAGTTTCTTGTATATTTATGAGGAATAAGAAATTACATTATATTTATTAAATTCAAGAACCAATTCTTTGAACATCTCGTTATTTGTGGTTTTTATCATTTTAATCATGCAATATGTTGCATGGCAACGGTAAATTTTATTAAATCCACACAATAACATTTTTTGCTTCTCTCAAATATTAGACTAAATACAAATATACTACAATCCAAAAGAAATTAACATTTTCTCAAATTGTTAATGTGTATATGTAATATAATGGAACACACTTTGCCACGTCTTTTTATAAACAGGATTGCTTCCATACGTATAACAGCGGCAAGCACTTTACAACGATTACATGTTACGCGAATTAATTTTAATAGTTAGACTATATTAATAGGTAAAATTGCATTGAAAACAAAGACGATAATAGTAATGTTATAATTGTAATTAACAAATTATATTAACTCTGTAAGTACAATATGTCAAAGGAACAAAAAAAGGGACAACGGTGTAAGGTAATAATCTTTAATTGAGTGAGATGTCTGCTACGTGCATAATAGACAATTTATTTTTGGTTTGGTGATATGAAGTTGCATTTAGATATACAGTCAAACCTCGATATAAAGGAGGTTTTTGTATTATGGATTAAGGATGTGGTGTGATTATCTAAGATGCCTTTATTCTTTTCTTAAAATTGAAGTTGATCTGTGTTTTAGAATTTGATTTAAGGGAGATCCTCGATATAAGGGACTTTTTAAAAGAAACCACGAGTGCCCTTAAATTGAAGTTTGACTGTAATGTAGTTTAGCTTATCGTTGTAAGCTGTAAGATGACTGTAACACTTTCCATTACTAAAACAACAGCAAATTATCATGTATTTCTAATAAAAAAATGGCATAGTATACCCTAAACCCAAAAACCTAAGTAGAAAACAAGTAGAAAAAAAAAAAAAAAAAAAACAAGATAAGAACAAAAAGGTCGATTTTTCTACTTCCTATATACTTGATTTTCCCCTCGGTAATCTACAGTCATGAAAACAACGAGCAGATAGGGCACATATTAAAGTACATCTACCATCTATTTATTTCTTACTTAGTACAGCTGAAAAGGTTTTTATAATTACATGAAGTTATAATAATAAGAAATAAGTTATGATTTAAGAAATTTGAGCATGTGTCAATTTACAGACAACAGGGCCAGCAGATGTGTTTAATACAATTCCTTTATAAGTGGCTACACCGTTTTTGTCGGTTTTAAGAAAAGAAGCTACTTGTTCAAATACTTTTTGTTTGGGTTTTAAAACAGTATCTACTTGTCCTTGCCAATCTACACCTTCCAAAGCAACTCTCTCGCCAATAACACTGTTATCTGGTGGTGATAACAATTGTACTGATTTATTATCAGCAGAAGAAGCAGCAAGTAGCATGCCTTGTGATAAGACACCTCTGAATTTACTAGGCTTCAAATTATTCACTACAATTACATTTCGGTTCTACAGTTGTAATAAAAAAAAAACTAACATCAACATCAATTCAATTTAATGGTATTTTATGCTACACATTTTACCAAAAGCGATTTCATAGGCATGAAGGGAGCAAGACCACTAACAATTGTGCGAGGATTTGGCATAGTTTCTGTTGATTCTGTATTCAAATCGACTATGATTATCATAAATTAAATAACATTGCAATTTGAATTTGTATGCAAAACACTGACCTTGTTCAATAAACAAGTGAGTTGCTTCAGGGTGCTGTTCAACTTGGACTATTTTTCCAACTCTAAAATCAACTTTATGGACTAAATCATCTGCAGCAATGGTATGATTTGATCTTTGTTGATATGATTTAAGCAATAAGCTGTTGATGCCAAAGCTTCTTTTCAAATTAGCTGTAATAATAAGCATATAGATAAGCGAATTATATCAAAATGAAAAAGATACATATTGACAAGGGGTCAAGCCCAATTTTTCTTTATTTTCTAAATAGCGATTTTTTTTTCTCTCTTTTTATTTATTGATGCAATAAAATAACAAATTTTTCTTTCTTTCTATATACTAATAATACACTGTTCTTTGAATATAACGTTGTTCCTTGGGTGGTTTACCATAAATAGGCTCATCTTGTTTAAGAACCTCACTATAAATCTTACTAACACTATCATCCCATTCTTGACGGAAAAATGTAGCACCAGTGGGCTTTAAACCATAAGCATTTGCCAATTTCTTTGCATCAAAGTGATTTCTACCCTCTACCTTGATATCAACTTTATCCTGGCCTTCATTAGGTTGTTCATATGCAATTACAGTATAACGATGATATTTAGTACCCTTTTGAGGATGAGGAGGAACATAATCCAAAATGGAATCACCACCATTAACAATAGGTGAGGCAGCTGATAAAGAAACATTTGATCTATAAAACAGAAATAAGCATCCACTGATATCCATAAAAAGCACTTAATATAACTTACAGTAACCAATGACAATGTTGTTGGTATGTTTGGTTGGATACATCAGGTGAATCAGGATCGACCAACATTAAAGTGTACAATCTAGGTTCAGCATGGAAGTTTGTAATTTCGATTTCAGGGCGTTCAATACTCTATTCGATAGATGTTTAAATATTCATTTATAATTCATTCTTTTAGCATAAATTTACCTGCTCTGGTTTCAAATATACACCGGGTTCAACTTGGCCTTCAGTTAATTTAACAGCAACTTCGACTGTAGGTTCTAATCCAGGAGCCAAAACATCGGGAATAACATTCATTTGAGTCAAACGTTCCATTAATTTACTCTTGGGAGCTTTCTCAAATTGTTTTTGACGCATATAACGATAAACAGGCTGTTCCATATCAACTAACAAATATTTAAACAGAAATTTAGTGACATTTCGAAAATGTTTACTTTTTTTGTTTTTTTTTTCTTACTTTTTCCAAGCTTGAAATTTTTTTGTACTTCAGGTTCGTTTAATTGTGATTTAACTTGTAAATCAAACTTTAATGCATCGAGTGCCTTGATTTGTGCAGGTGTAGCATCTATTTTTTTTTTTTAAAAAAAAACATGTCAACCAGGGTTAAAAATGTAAAATGTCAAATAATATTACTTTTAGCAACTCGAGTGATTTCTTTCTCTACACGTTCTAACATGTTAATTCTCTCTTTCTTATCGATTTGAATCAATTTAAGGGCTTCTTCATAGGCAGTATGATTACTAGCATTTGTTGAAGCTTGACGTGAAACCTAAAAAATTGACATGGGGGTGCCAAAATAATCAACATCCAGGTACGTTTCAAAGAGTTTTTACACACTAATATTTACATTAAATTTAGATGAGCATCGAGCTAATTGAAAAGAACGTTTCGATAAACTAGATAACATTTTTTGTTTAAATCTTTTATTAAGGGAAGAGAAAGAGAAAAAAAAAAGAAATACAAAAACTATATGTGGGGAGGGCCTGGTTTTGTGATGTTTTATTGTGACTTTTTGAAAAGGGAAGGATTATGAAAGAGGACCCTCCTTGTTCAGACGGCGATTATAAAAAGAAATGAGTGTATTGTCTACTTTCAACATGAACTTCCATATCAGTAAGTTTGTACTCGTTTAATTCTTGTTTGATCTTCATAGCCATCATAGGGGTTAATTTCTGACAAGTAGAGTTATTATCACAACGGCGATCATAATCAGCTGCTGCGAATGTTTCATGCACTTGAATTGTACTACAAAATTGAATTCTTCTTTCAGATGTTGCTGCAAGAGAACTTGTAGATGAAGAAGCAGGTCTTAATTTAGGAGAGCCATGTAAACCAAGACCATAATGCAGACCAATTGTAGGTTTAATATATTCTTCTTCATTATATTTAATTGAGGAAGTAGTTGAAGGAGTTGGAGATGGTAATCCGGGTTCTGGTAAATGAATGAAATTTCTTTGGGATTGTTGTTGAGTAGCGGTATTATTATTATTATTATTATTATTAGAGGTTATAGCAGGAGGTGGTAAACGAGTAAATGAAGAACGTGATGAAATTGCAGAATTAGGCGAATCAGGGGTAATATTGTTATTACTATTATTATTACTTGTTGATGAAGAAGAGCGTACTAAAAAGTAAATATTTAGTAAATGAGTATATCATTTAAAATACATGTGTCAAACCTTTCAATCCGCCCTTTCTGGTATGTGCACTAGCTATATCATTACTATCTGTATCAACTCTCAGGTGTGGTTTCTTCTTTTCTTGTTTAACCAATTGACGTAAATCTCCTGAAGAATGACGTCTAGAAGCATTATTATTTGTTGATGTTGATGATGATGATGATGATGATAATTGTGGTGGTGCTGCTAGTTGTGATTTCTTTTGAATATCTAGATCTGAAACAGAAGAACCTCTTTGAAATAAACTTGATAAAGAAGCAATTGACCTACGTCGAAGTGACATTGGATTTCTACTATCAACCGATGACTGAGATAAAGGTGATCCTACCATTGAGGATGATGATGTAATTGATGAGGTGGAACCATTTCTGTCAGCCAAAGAAGATAAATCATCAGAAGAATTAGAAGGAGATTTGAGGTTATTCATGCTGAATACTTTTCGAAGCCTTTTTGATAATGATAATTTTGTGTTGACAGACATTTCTGATCGAATAGAAATACCGGATGTTGAAACAATTGATTCTGTCATGGAAGGTCTTCGTTCCTGAGATTGCGATTTAAGTTGTGGTGGTTGCTGTAATGTCTTTACACTATTCATACTACGACGTCTATTATTTTTAATAGATGAAGATGAATCGTTTGGATTGGAAGAAGATGATGATACAGATGAAGATGTGATGGATGAAGTAGAATTATATTTTGTTGATTGTGAAATTGTTGATGGTTTGGATGAAGATTTTCTTCCATTTGATCTCGAATTTGTGTTTACATTTTGTGTAATTGGAGTTGATGTTGATTTTTGTACTTGAATATGACTACTCTTACTGCCATTAGAAACTTGTGTAGAGTTACTTGGCACTCTAACACGTGTTCTATGCGGTCGTGCTTGTTGTTGTTGTTGTTGTTGCAATTGTGGTTGAAAATAATTAGTATTATAATACATTGGATTTGCCTGTGCCATAGCCATTTGTTGCGGTTGAGAGTAATTCCAAATTTCTTGTGAATTCTATATAAAAACACGTTTTTAAAATTAGTTTTAAGCTTAGTAAAATTTAGAGGGAGAAAGAGATCTTAACCAATTAAAGCAAAATAAAATATAAAAGTGCATAAAATTTATAAATAACCTCATAACCAAAAATAGCGATTGTGCAACCACTTTTTTTTGAATAAGGCGCGAAAAAAAAAAATCGAGTGATAATAAGGGTTGGGGTCAAGCAAAAAAAAAAAAAAAAAAAAAAAAAAAAAAAAAAAAAAAAAGCAGGAAGGAGAAAAAAAGGTAGAGATGAAAAAGAGGAGAAAAAGAAATAAAAGGAGTTACTATTATTTACCTGGTCAAATCTTAGAGATGTTGAAATGTAATTTGCTAAAGCCACATCTTCATCTTCTACAGGGTTTTGTTGTTGTTGCTGTTGTTGTTGCTGTTGCTGTTGTTGCTGCAAAAGAACTGGGTTATGTTGGATTGTGGTTGCCATGGTTAGTATTCTTTTTTTTTGTGTGTGTGATTTTTTTGCTTATAAATTATGTATTTTTTTTGTGTGTGATTTGTTCAAGATAAAGTGATACGATAAAATAAAAATAAAAAAAAAGAAGAGAATATAGGATTTTTTTTTCTTTCTTTTTCAATCAGAGGATTTACAATAAAAAGGAGAGAAATTAAAGTATGTTGAGATTGGATTATATACAAAAGAAAAATTATATGGGAATTATTAGATTGAAATGCTCTTTTATATATGTAAGTATTTAACTCTATTAAAAAAGCATTCAATTTATCTCAATAACAAATAGATGAAAAAGAATAAAAAAAAATAAAAAAGATAAAGATAAAGAGAGGAGATAAGTGATCAGAAAAAGAAAGAAAGAAAAATGAATGTGTATATGTAAAAAGAGAAGAAAATAGGGTTCAAACAAACAAGCTGTGAAGGTTGTACAACTCATGTTCTCCGCCTCAAACAACTAAATTATCATTTAAATTATTATAATATCACAACAGTAAAAATTAACAGTTTATTTGCTTTATTATGGTATGAATTGCTTTAAATACAATACATAGTTAAAGCTGCTTTATTATAAATACGAAAATAAAAGAATAAAACTGAATTGTAAAACAATTACATTAATATAAATGTGCATGTGCAATCGCCTATAAATGATAATACATTGCAAGCAACAAGGTTAATTAGTATAATGACAATATCAATATACCCAATATATTTCATTGTATGCTCGAACAAGTTTCTTGGTCATGTTTTTAGTATTGTATAATACATATTCTGGATAGTATATAAAAAGTTCGAATGCGATATCTGATCATACGCGTCATTAATAATAGCAATTTACTGACAATGATTTAAATATGAATCTCCTTTTTCTTTTTTTAATCAAAACAAATGCAAATTATTATATATAAATTGTATTACATAAATATTAATGTGTAACCTAATTCAAAACTAAAATAATTTGGCAGAGATTTATCCATTATATAGGCTTGTGAAATCAAGCCTAAATGCATTTTTTCTGTATTAGTACATGCCTTGTAATTAGGCCTTATTTTAATTATTGAAAAAAGTACAATAACACATGCAAACTATTATTTTAACGGTGATTTGTTTTGGAAATTGTGTATAATATTATGACACTTTACTCTTTATCATCAATTTAGCAGCACGTGTATAAAAGGTTCATGTGCTGTTGTAGTATTGCATTCATTGTTATAAAATTATTAATCAATAATACGTACATACAACCCCTCTTTTTAATTTCATGTCATGTACTGTATAGAAAATTAAATTTTAATTTTACATGCTGGATGTGCATTGGTTTTGACAGCATCATGGGTGCTAAATTTCGGTACACATTAAAAATGCATTTGCATATACATATAAAATATTCAGCGAAAAAAAAAAAAAAAAAAAAAAAAAAAACAATGAAAATTTATATAAAATTTCTCAAAAACTTGTAAGCAAGACTGTTGGTAAACGCATTAAAAATCAATAAATGCCCCGTGAGCCCATAATAAAAAGAAAGTAAAGATATATACTTTTCAATGTAAAGTAACTAATATAATTACAAGGCTGACTGTATTATACCTAACTGGTTGAAAAAAAATATTTTAAATCACTAAATTTTTTTTTTTTTTTTTTTTTGACAGGAAGTGTGCGTTGTTTAAATGTGCAATGCCAGAAAAAGCATTGCCTAAAACCTCTATAGCATCAAAGGTCCCAAGAATATCAGTCAACATCACTTGTAAACAAACAGAGAGACGTAAACGCATAATTAGGACATGTTTAAAATGCATAAACTTGTTAGTATTTTGGATTTTTTCATGTTATACGTCTCAAAAAAAATCTTTAAACAATTTAGCTGTCGATTGAAGCAGACGAAAGATGTATTGAAAACTTGGGATTAAATATCTATTGATTCATTAGGAAAAGTACTTTGATTCAGTGAATAAATCATTGTATAAAGAGTCGCATTACTTTATAAAGAATACATCGAAGAGAAAGAATTTCATTGTTTTTTATGCTGATTTTATTGTATTCTCAGTATCTACATATCTTCAATATTGGGCTTCGTAATGGTATCATCTGGGATTTCATCACTGCTAGAAAACAAGCCTTTGACAAGCGGCGATCCATAGTAGATCAAAAAGAATAAAAACACCAAAATAGAAACATAAAAGCAAAGCTGTCTTTGATGACGCTTTGATATCATACGGTTCATTCTTCCAAATGAGTTTGTAAGACTACTGCCAAGCCCACCAAATTGATTATGCTAATTGAAATTATTATCCAAACCCCTTTTTTATCCCAATTTTTTTTTATAAATCACTTACTGACTCATCTAAAAGTCTATCTTGGTCTGTTACATCTTGATGAATGTCAATAGTAATCTACATTTAATGTTTAATTGTTAATCTCTATCTTTTGCTCGGCTGTTTCATTTTTACATTTTTAATAGCGTTTATCTTGGAGCTGAGATCCTCTAATCTTACATCATTTTGTTGCTCAAAGACGTAGCCGTTATTTTTGGAAGCAGAAGAGCTAATAGATTGATATTAACAGCAAGTTTGTTATTTACTTAGACGACGTACCTCATATTAAGTACGATCTTTGTATGAGAGTATATGTAAAAGTACAAAAATATAAGCACACGAAATGGAAAAAAAAGATAAAAAGCCCAATTTCTTTTAAATCTCAGAGTTGTGCTGTTGTTGTAATAGCCAATCAAGGTATGTTTGATAGAAACAAAGCATGATGGTTTAATTTTTTATTATACTGCAAATATATTTTTTTTTTATTTATCAACAACTCGTTGCCATGACAACAAGCACCTCATACCAAACATTTTTTCCCTTATCTGATCCCTGATTTTGTGATGCAATGCCACTGAATGTTATCAGATCTGTAATTCTAATCATGAAAATAAATTTTCAATAATATTATATTTTGTTATCATGAAATATATAAGAGATATTATATAGAGAATACCTTTATTTTTTTTAAATCTTGAAAGGTTTGATTAAAACCTCTACTCAGAATTTAAATCAATTAGACAAGAGTAATTTGATTAGACATTTGTAATTCTGTTCAGAAGTGCCCTTAGTTCATATTTGAGTGACGTAAGAAAAAAATCTAGAGTTAATGCCCTGGGATGGAGGGTAAAAAATCAATCCTGTGCCTGAACAAAAAGCTACAAAACATAAAAAAAGAAGTCCATCCTGGCATTACAATTCATCTTAGGTGCTAAATAAGACATAACATATAGTTTTATTTTCTTTTTTTTTACTTTTTAAAAAACCACCCCTCTCAATATGCTTAGAAACGTTGCTCGTATTGCTCGTCCTGCACTCACTCGTGGTGTTTTACCTGCTGTAAATATAATTTAATTTGATGTAGATGTGTACAAAATGTTGAACAAATTTTATTAATAAAATTTTAAATAATTTATAAAAAAAAAAAAATGTAGGCCCGTCTCAACCTTGGTGCTGTTGCTACCATTGCTCGTAGCTATGCTTCTGCCAAGCCTTCCACTTCTGAAGTCTCTTCCATCCTTGAACAACGTATCTTGGGTGCCAATTCTGAAGTTGACCTCCAAGAAACCGGTCGTGTCTTGTCCATTGGTGATGGTATTGCCCGTGTTTACGGTCTTAAGAACTGTCAAGCCGAAGAGATGGTTGAATTCTCCAGTGGTCTCAAGGTTAGTTTTTTAAACTAATTATTATTTTAAACATTTACTAATTTTTTTTTTTTTTGTATAATGCAGGGTATGGCCCTTAACTTGGAAGCTGATAACGTCGGTATTGTCGTTTTCGGTAACGATCGTTTGATCAAGGAAGGTGATACTGTCAAGCGTACTGGTGCTATTGTTGATGTCCCAATTGGTCCTGGTATCCTTGGTCGTGTTGTCGATGCTCTCGGTAACCCCATTGATGGTAAGGGTCCTCTTGACACTGTTGGTCGCTCTCGTGTCCAAGTTAAGGCTCCCGGTATTTTGCCTCGTCACTCTGTTAACGAGCCTATGCAAACTGGTATCAAGTCTGTTGATTCCATGGTTCCTATCGGTCGTGGTCAACGTGAATTGATTATTGGTGATCGTCAAACTGGTAAGACCGCTGTCGCTCTCGATACTATCTTGAACCAAAAGAACTGGAACAACGGGTCTGATGAAGCCAAGAAGTTGTACTGTATCTATGTTGCTGTTGGTCAAAAGCGTTCTACTGTTGCTCAACTTGTTAGAACTCTCGAAGAGAATGGTAGGTTTATTTTTTCAATTTGATTTTTTTTCTTTTATATTTGAAGGGTTGAGATTAACTGTTTTTGATCTATAATCAGATGCTATGAAGTATACTATTGTTGTTGCTGCTACTGCCTCTGAAGCCGCTCCTCTTCAATACCTCGCTCCTTTCTCTGGTGCTGCCTTTGGTGAGTGGTTCCGTGATAACGGTCGTCACTCTTTGATCATTTATGATGATTTGTCCAAGCAAGCTGTTGCCTACCGTCAAATGTCTCTCTTGCTTCGTCGTCCTCCTGGTCGTGAAGCTTACCCTGGTGATGTTTTCTATCTTCATTCTCGTCTCTTAGAACGTGCTGCCAAGATGAACAAGAGCTTCGGTTATGGTTCCATGACCGCTCTTCCCATCATTGAAACCCAAGGTGGTGATGTCTCTGCTTATATTCCCACTAACGTTATTTCCATTACTGATGGTCAAATTTTCTTGGAAGCCGAACTTTTCTTCAAGGGTATCCGTCCCGCTATTAACGTCGGTCTCTCCGTCTCTCGTGTCGGTTCCGCTGCTCAAACCAAGGCTATGAAGCAAGTTGCTGGTTCCATGAAGCTTTTCTTGGCCCAATATCGTGAAGTTGCCGCTTTCGCTCAATTTGGTTCTGATTTGGATGCCTCCACTCAATTCTTGTTGAACCGTGGTGCCCGTCTCACTGAATTGTTGAAGCAACCTCAATATTCTCCTTTGTCTATTCAAGCTCAAGTTCCCATCATCTTTGCTGGTGTTAATGGTTACCTCGATAAGATCCCCGTTAACAAGGTTGTTGATTGGGAAAAGGATTTCATTAGCCACGTTGCTACTCAACACAGTGATGTTCTTGAGGAAATTCGCTCCAAGGGTGTCCTCTCCAAGGAACTCGAGACCAAGCTCCGTGATGTCTGTGATAACCACTGCAAGAGTTTCTATTAAATTATATAATATTAAATGAAAATAGAGAAAATACACAAAAAAAAGTATAATGAAGATATTATTTAGAACGACCTTTTTTCCAAGACTCACTTTACTTTTATTATTTTCCTTTTATTATGATGATTTAATATATAATTGTGTAGAGTTGCGTTTAAATAGGATATTTTCTATGCAGTACCTATTATTTAACCTTTATTTTATTTTTCTTCCATTTTCCAGATCTCTATTTTATTTTCTTCTATTAAAAATGTAATATATATTCAATTATCGGTTCTAGAAAATGCATTAAATCATTGATCATATATAGTATATTTTATGTAATCATTCTGTTCCTGTTCAGCATTTTGAGAAAGTGATAATTTGGTTTTGAATTTTTGTTTGGAGTTGAACATTTCAACGATAACCTGCGGGTCAGAATCAACACGATTGTCTCAATAAAAGTGTGTAGCAAGCTATAGGTGCACTTTGGCAGTAATTTTCTCTGCAAGCGGTAGATTATGGAAGTTGCCCTTTGCGATAATTTTGTATAAGATGTTTACCTATATCTCATGTAAAGTTGAAAGTTATTCGGCCAGGTAGGGTTTTTGTTGTCAGTTTCTCAAGGTTGTAAAAAGTAGGTTTCAGATGGTTTCAGGTCATTTCCATAATTTTTTACCCAATATTGAGTTTAGCTATGTCAAATTTTCCGCGAGAATGTATATCCCTCTATGGATCATTGGTATCTGACCGAAAACAAAAAGGTTAATACTAAAATTTTGATGTACTGTGATTTATCAAAAGGTAAACGTATAAAATTATTCAAGCGAAAAAGTACCGTTTTATTATGAGCTTATAGAGAGGGTTTATACACTAATTGGAGAAGTGTATTAAATGTGAATGATAATATAATTAGAATAAGAATGTGGATATTGTGTGAATATAATAGAATCATGCTTCTATGATTCCGTAGTAGCATGATGATAAACGCATGAAGTGCAGTATTGTATGATTTGCATGTCAAACATCATGGTTTGACATATGTTCTAAGCTGGTAATTCGGTAATTCCTAATTCTGATAGATCACACTGGTTCAACGTCGACCAAACTGACTTAAAATTGATTAAAAAAATTGAGCACTTACATTGAAATGTTAGTTTTTTGTAGTTCCAAGTTATATTCCATTGGAAGCTACCGTGTCGTTTTTGCTCTACCAAAAAATGTTGATTTTTCGTCAAGATAATCAAAATATTAATTTACATTACAGCTTGAAGCCTCTGATAACTGAGCTTCAAAATTAATTTGGCAAACTGATCAAAAAATGCTTCAAAAAACAAAATGTTTAGTAGCCCATGAACTGCAAAGTAAGTTGAAATAGTGTATTAATTGGTTTCTGTTCATTTTTAAATTTTGCACCCACTTAGTAAAATTTTAGACAAGTGCTTCGCGTTAATTTTTACGTGAAATGCAATTGAAGATTAAGGTGTTTTTGAAGATGTACAGCAATTTTTATATGCACATTTTAAATTTTTATAATTGGTATGATGCGCAACTAAATTATCTATCAATTAAACTATTGATGGTCTTTTTAGCTGCATTTTTCGTATAAAAAACAAGATTTTTGTAAACTTTTTTTTTAAATTCAAATTTGAAACGAGGGTATACTGGTCTTTTTTGGAGCAAAACCGAGGATATTCTTTTTTTTTATACATTTTTGAAAATATCTCAACGAAAAATCAATATTTTGTGAAGAACTCAATTGCATCTAACAGAGCTTAACAAGGCTCATGGCACGAATAAAAAAATAAATGCTGCTGGATTTAACGAATATTCTGAAATGTGCTACAAAAAGATATCAAAAAAAGGAAAAAGAAAAAATTACTCAAATTTTTTTTATACTTGAATATTTTATAAAGCACTACAAAAAAAAGTAACTTTAATTATTGACAAGGGACAGTATAGCTTAATTCTTTGCAAAGATATGAAGGGTCAAAGTTTTTAATTTTAGCAGTAGAACATATGTGAAAAAAAATCTGAAACATTAGCACTAAAAAAGTTATACCAACTGTTTGATATAGAATGAGAGTTATAAGTAAATAACGATTATTTTCAATATAATAAAATAAAGAAGACTACAAGCGATTATATCACGGAGAACGTAGGGTCTTTATTATTAAGTTAAAAAGGAAGCCTGGAGCCATCAGGTCCTGGTTTCTAAAAGTATTTATACTATTTCAATTCCATTTGGATGTCAGATTCAATATGGAATTGAGTTGATATTTAACATAAATAATAGGCAAAAAACCGACATAGGACACCTCCAAATACTCATCTCTAGTTTAAAGTTAAAAATCTTAGCTACATTCACTATGGGAAAAAACGAGAAACTGGCAATTTTAAAATTTGCAGTTATTTATTTTTTTACGTAAGATTATTATAAAATTTTATCTTCCCCATAATATCTTCACGCAAAACTGTTTTTGCAGCGAATATCATAGTAGTAGTTTTTTCAGAAAATTTGTATTTTATACTGTCATAGAACAGCAATTGTTACTATAGTAAAAATTTATATATATGAATTACAATTTAAATGTCAATCTCATGTAAATAAATTTGACATCTTGTGCAACATCATCATTCATATAAAAAGAGATAATCAATGAACTTGTTAATAAAGAAGTCCATAAGATTTTATTATGTTTATTAAGCAAGTCCTTAAATTTTTATATTCATAAAGAACCAATAACTGTTCTGCTTTCCAATTTCCAATCTACATAATCCATCAACTCATTCAATTAATCTTTCTAGTCATTCATTGGTCAACATCAGTGATCCATCTCTTTTATTCTTCCCATTCCTTTAGTTTAGACAATTAATATAAATAGCAAAGTATTTCAGATAGCCATTAATAATCTTATCTTATTTTAAAAGAATAAACATCTTATATATTATTTTACAAGTGTTTTTATTTTCATTTTTTCACATATACCTCATTTCACACCTTTTTTCCCGCAGTGTAAAGTGTAAAGTATTTCAATTGAACTAACTGTTTTACTACCTTGTTTCAATTTACAATGAGCTGTTCATTTCATTACTACTATACATTCTGATTTGAACACCCCCTACATACCATTGCATTGCAAAAAATAACAATTTCAACGAATTTTCTCCTAATTTTCATACAACTCAAGTATAGCGGTACTTTAAAATAAAAGCTTTTTAATTGTGAAAAAACTGATAAAAACAATTTTTAATTTTTAAAATGCAAAATTGACATCGAAAATGTATAGTAACTTGACTGGCCCTACTAAGTAACTTCAGCATAAAATTTAATTTTATATCCAATGCAATATTTTTTGAAAACTTTTATCACGAAAAAATTTGCAGAAAAAGCAAAAACATAAAAATCAGTTTCTAATAATTCTATAAATACTTTTGTAATAAAAATTTAAAGTTAGCCGTATAAACAAATAAAGCAAAACAATATCTATTATTTGAGGCATTATTTGCCACTCTACCGCTATTTTTCATAGAGTTATTAGCTTTTTTTTTGAAAAAGTCAAATTGTATACGAGGGTGCACAAGGGAAAATTTATAATTTTTTGAAATAAATTTTATGGTAAAATATAATAAGGCTAAACTAAAGAAGAATCGTTTTTGGCTTATAAACTAGTTTTCTAAACAGTTTCTACCTCGAGTTACAGTCCATTGAAGTTGCGTTTTTGTAAGCTTTTAAGGGAAATAATTTTATAAATAACATATAAGCTGAAATAAAATTTCTGCTAGATATATTTTTCTCCTTTATATTTCTGTTTTGAAATATTTCTTTTTGAGATTACTTTAAAATTACAAGATTTATCAACTGAAAAGTAAATTTCGTGGCAATTTTCTCGGTATTTTAAACTACAGTCCGCATAAAACTAAGTTTTATAATTTGGGACCCGAATTCGAGCTCAATATGCAATAAATCATAAATCTACTCTTTGAAGAGATTTTTTAGTACAGTCTTTGGGGCAACATTGTGAAAAGTATTTTAGTATAATACGCATTATGATCTCCTGTATGCTCTCAGAGCAAATGAATGAGCATAAATGAGACCGTCATCAATAGGCTCATAAGGCCATCGATGCGCTTATATGAGAGCATCTCAGCTACTGACTGAAAAATCAATTAATGAAAAACTAAAAAATAGTTGTATTTTCAAATATAAATTTTATTTGTTTGGTTAATTACCAGCTTTTTTTAGTGTGAAGCATCATTATGTTCGTCAAATAGTTTGAAAGATATGCGTATTCAAACTTTCCAAATTTTTGAAGATTCAAATTTAATGTGACCACAAACACATTGAATACATTAATTGATTGCACATATCCTGCTATTGTACTTTACATGTAAAATTTATCGCGCAATAAATCCAAATGTTTTAGATCATCAATTCACTTTTGACACACTATTAAATTGTATTTTTGATATAGGTTTACGTAACTTGATTGCATTATATATCATAATACAACGCCATATAACCAAGCTAAAAAATAAATTGTCCAGTGTACATGGTAGAAATCTCACTCAATTAAAGCTTGCCTTATACCATTGTCCCTTTTTGGTCCCTTTCACTGACTGTATGTACACAACGAATGTAATTTGCTAATTAGAAAAATCATAACACTGTTATTGTCTTTGTTTTCGATGCAATTCCATCTACTAATATAAATTAATTCGCGTAATATGTAATTGCTTTAAAATGTTTGCTACCGGTATTCATGTTGTATTTGCATATAAAGTACATCTTAAATAGTAGTTTAAATATGACCATTAACTATACTTTACCATATTTAGCATATATATACTGTAGTCATATTGACAGTATAAATAAATAACCTAATAATCACATAAGCTAAGTTCTGATAATCTAGACTTATGATTTTCAGATGATTTTCAATTTTCTTTGACTAATATAAGTCGAAGACGTGAAGTCCTCAGCGAGAGCATATCTTCCCTTTATGGGCTATTGACATCTGTTCAAAAATTGTAGGGTTAATATCAGAATATAGGTAAACTGACCCAACATTTTGACCACTACAACAGATCTAAAATCAATTAAAACAAGCATTTAGATTGGCGTGCTAATTTTTTGTAATCACAAGGTAGATTCTATTGGAAGCTACTTTGCCTTTTTTATTTCAGCAAAAAATATCAATGTTTTGTCAAGATAACTAAAATGCTAGCTGCTTTCAACAAACAAAATTGCCTAATGGCTTGTGAACTGCAAAGTAAGTCGAACTAGCGTATTAAGTGCTTCTAGCACAGTTTTAGCTTCTGAATCCATCTAATAAAATTTTGGAAGATTTTTGGAAATAAAAAACACTTTTATAAACATGTTTCAAATTTAAATGATTGATAAAATACTCAGTAAAATTTTCTGTTGATGGAGCTATTGATAAATTTTTTACTACATTATTTTGTAGAAAAAACATAATTTTTTATCAATTTTTTTTCCAATCTAAAATTTGAGATGAAGGTTTACTGGTCTTTTTTGAAGCAAACCCTAGAATATTCTTTTCTTATACATTTTTGAGGATATTTCTGCAAAAAATCAACATTTTGAAAAAAAAAAAAACTTAATTGGAACTAATAGAGCTAACCAAGATCTATGATAGGAATAAAAGATAACTGAAGCCCAGTTTAACAAATATCGCTACGGGAAAAAACGCAAAAATGGCAATTTTAAAATTTGCGGTTATTTATTTCTTTACAAAAGATTGTTATAAAGTTATGCCTTTCCAATAACATCTTTACGTAAAACAGTTTCTACAGCGATTGTCATAGTAGTTTTTTCTGAAATGATATAGTTTATATCTCATTTTACACCTTTTTTCCCGTGGTGTACTATAGAATTTACTACAAAAAAATGTCGAAAAAAGAAAAAAATAAAAGCGCTCAGATTTTTTTATGTTAAATATGTTATAGAGTACTACAGAGCAAGTGAGTTCCAGTATTAAAAGAATTTAGTCTAGCTTAATTATTTATAGTGATATAACGGCTTGAAGTTTTTAATTTTTAGCACTAAAATACATGTAAAAGTCTGAAACATTAGCATTAAAAAAGTTATACCAACTGCTAAAAATAGTATATCTTCGGATACCTATTTTTGGATGAAAATTGAATATCTTAGGTACACCTACATGTAATTTTTTCTTGGCATTATTTAGTGAGAAAAAAAATGTACAGGGATGAAAAGTGAGATTTAATTTTCAAGGGAAAACCATGAATTTTACCTATTTTTGAGTCTTCGTGGGATATTAAATAAATGAGTAACATATTGTGACTAATTTATATAAATTTTGGAGTGTCAAAATAAACCAGATTATATTTAAAGATAGATAAATAACCCTGCAGCCATGTAAATTAACTATTGAAATATGAAGCTAATAAAGGTACACTTTAATAAAATAAAAAATAAAAAAATAAAAAAAAAAACTATTTTGAAATATATGCAATGTTTAATTTTACAAAGATATCTTAATCCTATGAGCTGTATACTGATAAAATAGTATAATTTATATTCTGCAATTGCATTAGTTACACAGCTTGTGATAAAATGCAACTTCATCATTACCTCAAATCAATTTTATGTCTACATGTAGGACGAAGATATATTTATTTAACAAAATCAAATCAAAAGCTTATTATTCTCCTCCAAAATAATTGTTTATATATATGATCATATAATAGTATATGTTGTTATCATTCATGCTATTGTCTTTTTTTTCTTCACAAAGTGGGTATATCTTATGTTGTTGCCAATAATATATGTATATAAGTAAATAAACTTGATAAAGCTATCAAGAAAAGTCTTCAGGTTTCGGCATTTCACACAAAAGCGCTTCTAAAGCTTTCCAATTATCAACAGTTCTACGAGCATATTGCAATTGCTCATGAACAAAATTTTGATAAAGTAACGAGACAAATGCTTGTTGTTTATGCAGATATGACCATTCACTTGCTAAGCAATATCGGATATATGTGTCTCTTCTTTGTTGGTAAATCATTTTTTCGGTATCCTTTATACATATAGAAAGTAAATAGATTTAGTTGTGGTACAAATAGTAGGAACCATATAGACTTACTGCTTTGATTATTGTATCTAATCTCTCTACTTCCGACTCTAATCCAGGAACTCCTCTGTTTTGATTTACTTTAGCCGTATTCGTAGATATCTTCTTGTAGAGAGCATTGATCTGATTTGCGTCTAATCTAGACTTTCTTTCTAGCATCTCCAAAAATGAAGCAGATATATCTCGATGTCTTTTCAAATTTTCAAGCACGCCAGTAACGGCTGAAGCGGTTTCTGCCTCAATAATTGTACTACCTTTGCTCAGATAGTTGCCAACATTTTCATAACCACGAACAACCTGAACACACGCTTGACAGTCGGGTACAAGACATTGATGTTCAACCTCTCTCAGTTCCCTAATAAAGTTTAAATATATAGTTGCATTGGCTAAAATGGCACACTACTTACTTTAAGGTATCGCTATATCTTTTCATTTCTATAGCTCGTGCTTCTTTTAGTCGAATTGTTTTTTCCATTACAGAACATAAGACATCGTATTTCTCAATTGAGCTTGGCAATCTATCTTTGATCTGTTCTATACGAGAATCCAAATCTTTTGGTATAAATGCTTCCAGCTCTTCAGTTTGAGGATTGACTCTTTCAAATTCTTCATTTAAATTAGGTGATTTAGCTCTTCTCCAGGCTAAAAACTCCTATATATTATTTTAAATAAATTAATACAAATATTTCATTAGGAGAGATATGCTATATTACCGTTTGTTCTGTTAAAAATGTAATTACTTCTTCATCATTTTTCAATACGGGATGTCGTACAATACAGTTGATAAAACGTGATAAGCCTTGACATCTTTTTTCGAGGAATACTTTATCTTCTACAAATAGAATTGGGTAAATACATGGTATGAAATAAAACTTACAAATTAACTTACTTCCTGAAATCTTTTTAGGTGGTAAATTTGGAATAACTCTAAAGGGATATCGCTTCAACAAAGTTTCCCAAAACCAGTAGAAATCACTGTATCTACGTCTCACGGAGGTTTGACGCTGATTACTATGTACCCAGTAATTAATGTGAGTAAATAAGAACCCTTCCTTCTCAGCAACAGTTACAGCAATCTGATCCAGATCCAAAAACCATTGATAGCTTTCAGTTGAAGCTTTCACTAATGCTTGGGTTGAAATTTTATCAGTAATAACATCTACAGCAGGCGCAAATCGCTTTGGTATAGCTGTTTTAGTCGTTGTAGCTGTGAAAGTATCATTATCTGATGTTTGGTTTTCACTCTCAAGTCCAGTATTATTGAGAACTGTAGGGTTGTTTGTGTTTCTTCCCTCTATAGCGACGTCGATACTGCCATTTACTTGGTAGGGAAATCCATTACCTGCAGTAGGTGGAGTTGATGCAATTCTCCATGGATCATCGTCAAAACTTTGTCGACGCTTTAGTTTTGTGTTTGAAGCCATAAGCGGATTAGAGCGTTTTATTGATACATTATCAAGGTTTGTTAACAATGGAATTGGTAAATCTATGGTGAATAATAATTAGAACGCTGTAAGATATCGCCAATATGAATACTACCATTGCGATGTTGATATACTTTAAATAAGGATAGCTCTAATATACACAATGCAATTATTTAATTTATTAGGCTATAAATAAATCTCGATATTTTTTTTTTTTTGATTTTATACCCATATTCTTTTGAGCAAACCCAACAAGAGCCAATGCCGTATTAAATTCGTTTCTTGTAACATACATTGCATTTGAAGGTACAATCATTACAGCAATCTAATATGATATTCAACTTTAAATTGATTCAAAACATTATATTGTAAATATTACCTACTTGTTCAAATAAACGCGGTCCAAGCCCTCCTAACCCTATGATCACTTCCAAGGCTTCTACACTAACTCGATCTCCAACAGGGCCAGCACGAATGTAAGCTGTATCAAATATTTCAGGCAGATCGACTCCGACTAAATAAATGTTTATTATATTAAAACATCAGTTAAAAAGTATATATACAAAAGAGAAAAAGAGAAGAAATGTACCTAAAACGTTAGCAGCAGTTATGCCTTCAGTAACCAAATCTTCATCCATTGTTTGGCTTTGAGTTAAAGGTTGTCTCATATCATCTACGGGGTCAAATCCCGCAGCGCTCCAAGGGTCTTCCTCTTCTACTGCAAAAGACATTGTCCTGGATTCGGGTAAAAAGTAATTATTATTTGCTCCAAGAAATGAAGATCCAGCAATATCCTCAGACATTGTATATTGATTTTTATTTCAAAAATACAAAAAAAAAAAAAAAAAATATAATATATATATAAAAAGAAAGGTATAAAAAGAAAGGTATAAAAAGAAAGGGAAAACAACCTTATAAAAAGAATTGCTCCTGCGTTGTTCTTTTATATATATTATAATATATAGGGTGACGTGAATTAGAGTGTAATAGTATAGAACCCCAAGTTTCGCTACACAAACTTGTTTCAAACTTCGGTCGTTGTCCCTTTATTGATTCGAACAAATTCAATCATTAGTTCACAGTGGTCTGTATGAGGAAACAAATCAATAGATACTGCACGAGATGGTTTGAAAGGTAAGCCTTTAAACCTGTTAGATGTAGGTCGACATAATCTACATTTACACATGTTAAAACCAAAACGTGTCAAAAGAAAAAAGCTACATATTTTACCCAATGAAGTTTTGCATGGCTTGTTTAGCATCGCAACTGATAAAAATCACTTTTTGGATTTGCTCGGATTCTCTAACAGCACGGATTACAGATGTATGTACCCCATTTCTCGGTGGATCCAAAATGGCAACTACTTCTTCATTCTTTTCATTAGCGACAATGTCGATTTTTTCTTCAACTTTACTAGCATAATATTGAACATTTGTAATATCTATCAAATCAGGTTAATACAAATACGTTTAAACAGGTTATTAAAATATTTACTATTCATCAAAGCATTGGCTTTGGCATCTACAATTGCTTCGGGAATCATCTCAATGCCAACTACTCTGTCAACTTTGGTTGCCATGGTGATACCAATTGTACCTGTACCGCAACAAAGATCTAGCAAGGTTGTTTTCTTACTTTCATTAATGTTGCTCCATTCAGTGCATTTTGAATAAAGTAATTCTGTAGCTGGTGTATTCACTTGAAAAAACGCACTGCTGGAAATTCGGAATCTACAGCCTAGAATTTCTTCATAGACATAGCCATCACCTGTCAAAATCTCTGTTGTACCTTTATCTGTAATACCATTAGAATCACCATTCCATATTTGTAACATTAAGGTTGTCGCATTTATATCACTTTCATTCCAATATTTTATCAATTTTTTCTTCTCTATATTTACTTGCTCCTCGCTTAAATCTTTTGTATTCATTTGTATTAAAATCATGACTAAATGGTACGAAAATGTGTCAATTATTTTAGAGTTTCAATAAATGTAAATGTGCATAATTACTGTCGCCTGTTCTTTGTGTTCTTGTCATTATAGATCGCCAGACACCCACTTTTTCAACTCGATCATAAACATCGTAATCAGAATCTCGTATATAGTCCTACAAAAAAAAAAAACAGCGTGAGCAATTAAGTATATTCAGTTGTAACCAAATAATAAATACCTCCATTGTTTTGGCTATTTCTTTTGCTTTTTCAGGTACATGCAAGCACTCATCAGAACTCAAGACTGCAGTAATACCGTCTCTATATAATCCCAACAAAAACCCAACTGTTTCTTTTCCCTCTAAATTTTTGCCAATTGTAAATTCACATTTTGTTCTATAACCATTAACAGCTGGCGATTGAATTGTATCTAAAATCTCACAATCCATTCCTTCCCTATTACTAATCGTTAGGCCAATGAATATACAATATTTCTACTACTTTACAATGTATTCGTCCAAGCAATTTGTTCTTTTCCGGTATCATTAATTTCTGGAAGAGCATGCACTTTCTTTCTAAGTGTGTTTAGGTATCTTGCTCCTAATTTATGCTTTTTGGCGATTTGATCTGAATAAGGAACACTGTGAATTAAAAAAAAAGATTTCAGTACAATTTTTTTGGTCTATTCATATATATTTACTTGTATAGTGGTGTAACTTGATCTGCTAATCTCTCAGTAGGTGTTCTAGTATCAAGTTCAACTATATCTTCGGCTTTTTTCTTTTTAGCTTCAAACCTTGATCGAAAAGCCTTCTCTGATACTTTAGAATATTCTGTTGCTAATGTCTTCTTTTTAAATTCTATACCTTCTAATTTAGACATGGCTAATCTTGCAGCTTCTTCTGTCTAAATAGTATGTTATTAATCGAATTCGAGAGCTTCATTATCGATCTGTTCATATCACTTACTTCACAATTGAGGAAGGCATATTCCCATTTGGGTGCCTTCTTGAATTTATATATCCCATGGCTCTGTAACAATCTCTTGGTTGAATTTATTTCATGAGGAGGCAAATTGAGGATCTTTACTCTGTGAATAAATTCGTTTTTTCCGTTTTCATTCAAGCCTTGATGATGTACTGCTGCTATATCATTACTCATTGTTTTTATTTTTGCGGATACAACCTCTAACGAATCTGTTGCTGCTTCTAAATAACATAATTCATCAATAAATCAAACTAATAATTCGATAAAATAGCCTACTTGTAATATTTTGTACAAATCGAAGCATTGAGTTCTTGACAGCAGACGTTGAAATGCGAGATGGTTGATTGTTTCCTACCCCCTTGCTTTTTGATGGTTCCAAAATAAACGGAATAGAACAAATTATAAAAAAAGATTTGGAAGTCCAAAACCAGCTTTCTTTGTGGCATCTCCGCCCAAGAATCAAGTAACAGCATGTACTAAATGAGCTGTCATTGTTCTGTAGTCTAAAAAACAGCTTTATTTAGAGTTTTGATTAGTACACACTGATTTCGTTGCTAACCTTACACACCAATGCCACACGTGGAAAAACAGTAGAAATACCGCAAACAGAAACTTTAAATAATTCTCTGTAACTAAATAGCTATCCAGTACACATCTTTAGTTTCTAGCACATAGCCTCAAAGCCTATCTTTCTTTAAATTTTTTTTCCGTCACTCTAAGCCATTTATTGCATCAGTAAACAACGATTGTAATAAAAAAATTGGAACTTTGATACCTGTATTTAAAAACAAAAATTACATTTTGAACCCCAATCAGGTACGAGGTGTCATAAGGAGCACATTTCTGATACTTGGAATTACACTCTCCCAATAGAGTTGCTAAACTTTACGAAGCATATTCCAAAATTGTATTGCATTCCTATAAACTTAACCATTGAATTTACGTGGTGCATTTGCAAAGTAACTTGTGAATAGGTTATAGAGTTGCAGATGATTTCGTAATACGCTACGAAGATTGAATATATTCGGTCTTAAGATCACTGACTCATCCCAAATATTTGTGCTATAGTAGATTGTGCCTGCTGTAAATGCTTAGTTGTATAAATCAAATAAATCAGATAAATCAAATAAATCAAATAAATCAGATAAATTAAATGAATCGAATGAATCGAATGAATTAAGCATATAAAAACAAATATGATTATCAACCAAGACTTGGCTTGAAACCCGTTATTTGTAAGTTAGATTGATAACCAAAAATGTTGCTAGGTTTATTTGTTATATAATATATCAAAATGATAAATCGAATGCAGATAAAAGGAAATGGATAGGGTAGTGTAAGTACTAGCGTAGCTTTTGTTACTACCATATACTGAAATTAAGCCTTTGTCATTGAGCTTGTTAATAAAATTAGTTTTTTATATATTCGTATTATAGAAGCTATGATAAGCAATTGTATCTCATAATATTTAATTGTTTTTCTTTTTAATTAATTAATCTATTCAAAAATGTATTATACATTCACTTTATAAAAGACGAAGCATATTGACTTGCTGGAATATCTTTGGAAAAAGCTACAATGCAGAAGTTGAAATGAATTTTGAAATTTTAAATCTTCAAAACAAAATTTTACACTTTTATGATAGTTTTCAGTCTTCAAAATCGGAGTGTGGCCACTCTTCTATGACTAAACTTTTATCAAATACATTTAAAAATATACCTTAGACACTGCTAAATATATATATCTTGATTGTATTATGCTGCCCATCCTTAAATTTATTTTATATCTCACAGAAGTCTCAAAACCATGTAAAACCTAATGCTTTTTTCTTAAAAACTGGGTCTCACTTTTCATCTCTAATTTATTTTTTTTCCCACTAAATAACCCTAAGATAGCACTATACGCTAATGTACCTAAGATTTTCAGCTTTAATTCAAAAACAAGTATCTGGAAATATCCTATCTTTTGCAGTTGGCATAATTTTTTCAGTGCTAATGTTTCAGATTTTACATGTATTTTACTAGTAAGAATTAAAAACTTTGAGCTTTCATATCTCCACAAAAAATTAAGCTATAATAGTACTTTTAGATAATAAAAATTACTTGTTTTAAAGTTCTTTATAACATATTTAAGTATAAAAAGTTTTGAGCACTTTTTTTCCCTTTTTTAACAGTTTTTGTAGTAAATTTCAAAATATTTATCAAACTGATTAGCAGTTGCTTATTGTTCATGTTATAGAGCTTAATGAGTTCTGTCAGCTCCATTTTAGTTTTTTTTTT
The DNA here is from genome assembly GCA_016758945.1 of Mucor plumbeus. Taxonomy (NCBI): domain Eukaryota; kingdom Fungi; phylum Mucoromycota; class Mucoromycetes; order Mucorales; family Mucoraceae; genus Mucor; species Mucor plumbeus. The sequence goes on from JAEPRC010000254.1 coordinate 50,789, forward strand.
TAAAATATTAATTTTTCGTCGAGATATTCTCGAAATACTTAAAAAAAGACGAGTATACCCTCCTTACAAGTTTTGGATTTCAAAAAAAAAAGTTGACAAAAATCTTGTTTTCTCCATGAATAACGTAGCTAAAAAGTTTGTCAATAGCTTAATTAATAGATAATTTTGCTACGCATTATTTCAAATATTTAATTTTAAGATATGCTTATAAAACGTGGCTTGTATCTTCAAAAAACCTTCAAAATTTCAATTGCATTTTGCACAAAATTTAATCTGAAACATCTGTCCAAATTTTATTTAGTCAGACGCAGTATTTTAAGCTATACAAAAACTATTTAATGTGCTATTTTAACCTATTTTGCAGTTCACGAGCTATTGAACAATTTTGTTTTTTGGATCATTTTTTGATCAATTTGTCAAATCGATTTTGGGGCTCAGTCAGTATAGGTTTTAAGCTGTAATGTGAGCTATTATTTTCATTATCTCAACGAAAAATCAATATTTTTTGATGAAAAAAAAACAACAGAATAGCTCTCAATAGAATTTACTTTGTGACAATAGAAAATTAGCTTTTTAATTTTGGGGCTCAATTTTTTTCAATTAATTTTAGATCAGTTGAGTCAATAATAATGAGCCAGCGCGCCTATATTTTAATATTAGCTACTCGGTTTTCGAACATACATCAATGGCTTGTAGAGGAGAGGTACATTTATGTTAAAAGTTTGATATAATTAGACCTTATATTGGCAAAAAAATTCGAAGACTATCTGAAATCTACTTTTTACAACTCTAAAAAAAAACTGAAAGAAAATCCCCTATTTTTCCGAATTTCAATCCAAATAATTTTGAATTTTACATGAGAGTAGGTACACATCTTAGACACAATTAAGTAAAATGACAATTTTTATAAACTACTGTGTGTTGAGAAAATTGTTATCAAAGTACACCTATACCTTGCTGACGTGCTCTTATTGAAAATGACTAAAATGCAATCTCTATGAATATTAATTCAAGTGAACTGCCACTCTACATAAGCATTATTGTTGTAATTATTTACTATACTTATCTTTAATATTAACTTTTGATGAGCCATTGTACATTCGGTAAACTTGAACCACAGATTGGTTATCTGTTATTTTTACCTAGGTACTATATATGGCCAGTACGCTTGTCAGCTCTCGCCGAATATAAACTTAAATAAGCTTCCATTGCAGCTGATTTATCGAGACTTGTTTAAAATAAATTCAACGTAAAAAGTACCGTTTTTATTATGAGCTTATAGAGAGGGTTTATATACTAATTGGATGAGTGAATTAAATTTGAATAATAGTATAATTAGAATAAACATGTGGATATTGTGTGAATATAATTGAATCATGCTTCTATAGTCCCATAGTAGTGAAATGTCAAAAGAATCTGTGAGAATAATCTTGCCAAAATATTACACTTTTATTAACGATACATCCTTTGGATGTATTTATACGCACTCATTATTATAACTATTCAAGAGTTTTACTATCTAAGAATATGATGTAGATCAAAACAGATGCACTGATTTACTATAACACCAATTATAGACTGAGACCTTGGATGTGAGACCTATGATGTATCTTGACATAACAAGTAGCATGATGATAACGGCATGGAATGTAGCATTGTATGATTTGCATGCCAAACATCATGGTTTGACAAATGCTCTAAATTGGTAATTCGGTAATTCCTAATTCTGATAGATCAGCAGTGGTGGGTACTTCTAGTGTTGGACCATAATAGAATCAAAATTATTTTAAACTTCCTAGGTTGCTGTGGGAATGGCTGCAAAATACAAACGAACACTTTTTCATCTGTTTTGTATGCAGTGTTTCAGTTGTTCTTAATTTTTTCTTATAAAGCCAAATAATGGTTCAAATTTGAATTTTGCAGACCATTCCCAAGAGGTTTTAACTTGGAACCAGCATGCTTGCATTATACTGCTTTTTTGGAAGATAAATTCTAGCAATTTCTCCAATATATGATACATACTGGAAATCTTTTTCATCATCGTATTTCTCAACAACGTAATCATCCGATCGTTCAAGTCCCTATTCAAAAAAAAAAAAATCTTACAGTTGCGACTAAACAAAGTATTGAAATTTTGATTATAAATATTTACTCTATATACACATATCCGACAGTGCAATTACCATCATGAAAACCTACTACTATGTCAATAGTATCTATATCAAGGTCTCACATCCAATGCTCCAGGCTATAATTATCAATGTTATTAGTAAATTGAAATGTGTTCAAATGATTTACATCATGTTTTCCATGTTGATCCACATCATGTCTAGTGATTACAATTGAGCAGTGAGAGCATAAACCAGAGAGCGAGCTACCTGCTTGGGCTTGCTTGAATTGCATATTCTTGGAATATTACTTGCTTTGGCTTGCTTGATTAAATTTTTTTTTCACTAGGGAAAAAACGCGAAAATAGTAATTTAAAATCTGCAGTTATTTATTTCCTTACGTAAAACTGTTATAAATCTATGCCTTTCTAATAACATCTTCACGTAAAACAGTTTCTGCAGCATCAAAGGATCTGTAAAAATAATCTTGCCCAAATGTTACACTTTTACTAATGATACATCTTTTGGATATATTTATACACACTCATTATAACTATTACGAGGGTTTTACTATCTAAGAATATGATGAAAAGCAATTCAGGTGCATTGGTCTACTGTAACATCAATTATAGGCTGAGACCTTGGATGTGAGACCTATGGTGTATCTTGACATAACAACCGCTACAAAAAAATGTCAAAAAAAGAAGAAAAAAAAAAGTGGGCAGAATTTCTTTATACTTCAATATGTTTTAAATCGCTATAAAAAAAGTAAGTTTTATTATTAAGAAGTATTAGATTAGCTTAAGTTTTTGTAGAGATATGAAGACTTAAAGCTGTAATTTTTAATATTAAAATACATGTAAAAAATCTGAAACATTAGCATTGAAAAAGTTATACCAACTGCAAAAAATAGGATATTCTGGGATACTTAATTTTGGATTAAAGTTGAACATCTCAGTTTTTTTTTACCAGAAATATCTCCCCCATTAGCTTTAAAAAAGAAAAGGTTTTTGCTTGATTATACATTTGACACATTTAAAAAGATGGTTTTGCAAGTAACAACAGCCAACAACGTCAAAGTCTA
>JAEPRC010000255.1:0-53909 GCA_016758945.1 Mucor plumbeus
ATATTTAAAGTATATTTAACTGAACACATTCCTGGATTACGGGAAAATCTTCGCTTAAGTATTAACAACTTCGATCGCTCGTATAAGTTTACCTATATTAAGACTCCCTACGACTCGATCTGTATCAACGAGGGTACCCTCGTCCTTTTCGAGGCCAAATCAAGAATATTCTTTTTTTTTAAGCATTTTGAGAACATCTCAACGAAAAATTAATATTTTAAAAAAACCTAAGATAAAGCTGACAGAGCTCATTACGCTTTATAACATGAATAAAAAACAACTGCTACTCAATTTGATAAATATTTTAAAATCTACTACAAAAAATGTCAAAAAAAGGAAAAAGAAAAAAAAGTGCTCAAAACTTTTTTATACTTCAACATGTCATAAAGAGCTTTAAAACACGTAACTTTTATTATCTAGAAGTAATAGTATAGCTTAATTTTTTGTGGAGATATGACAGCTTAAAGTTTCTGATTTTTACTAGTAAAATACGTGTAAAATCTGAAACATTAGCAATAAAAATCGTTATACCAACTGCAAAAAATAGGATATTTTTGGATACTTATTTTTGGATTAGAGTCGGCTATCTCAGGTACATTGATATATAATTTTTTTTTGGTGTTATTTTGTTTAAAAAAAAGTAAATCAGGGATGAAAAGTGAGACTCGCTTTTTAGGGAAAGAGCAGTGAATTTTGTTATGTCAAGATACATCATAGGTCTCACATCCAAGGTCTCAGTCTATAATTGGTGTTATAGTAGATCAATGCATCTGTATTGATCTACATCATATTCTTAGATAGTAAAACCCTCGTAATAGTTATAATAATGAGTGTGTATAAATACATCCAAAGGATGTATCGTTAATAAAAGTGTAATATTTTGGCAAGATTATTCTTACAGATTCTTTTGACATTTCAAATTTTACGTACTTTTGAAGCTTTCGTAAGACATAAGATAAATCTAGAAATAAGTAGTATAGCATAATTAACTCATATCTATTTAACAGCGTTTAGAGTATATATAAAAAGTGGTCAGTATAAAGTTAGTTATAGAAAAGAGAACAAGTTTCTGACATTGAAGTTTAAAAGCTATGAAAGTTCAATTTTTTGAAATTCAAATTTTGCTCAAGCAGGTATTTACAAAAAAAAAATACAAAATCCATTTCAGCATATATGGTGTAACTTTCTTTATATATAAACGGCGTTGATAAAGTTGTTCTGTTGTTCTGAACATATTAGAGTGTAACTTTAGCCAAACAGTAAATTTTGTAAAATGAATATTTTTTTTAGATTGATTAGAAAGAAAAGCGATTAAAGACTATGGAATGTAACTATTTAGCTTCTACAATAAAAAAATATAAAAAAACCATTTTTTATTATTAGAAGATGTTCCGTAAAGGAACAAATTCAATGACAAAGGCTTAATCTCAGTACATCGTAGCAACAAAGATTATGTAATGATTTAACCCATTACTACATTCTTACTTAAACTCAATTACTATACAACCCACTCCCAAATCATATAAATATCAATAATCCATGCAGACTAAATGAACAATAGTGAATTTATTATCTGTTTCTTTCTTCCCTTTATATATTATAATACAATCCCATTCCAAATAAACAAAGTTTATTACTCAATTATCATTGATGCTTATAACCAATTGTTATATAATCCATTTATAGGCGATGTATCATTTTTAACCTGATGTGTCAAATCCGAAAGGTAAACAATAGTTCAAGGACCGAAACTTGATCAACAAATAAGCAACTAAATCATGCTTCCAGCAGCATAATCTTCTAGCATGATATTTCAACACGATATTATAACGCAACATGTTGTATTCCACCAAGTATCATATGAGAGTTATAAGTAAATAACGATTATTTCCAATACAATAAAATAAAGAAGACTACAAGTGATTATATCACGGAGAACGTAGGGTCTTTATTATTAAGTTAAAAAGGAAGCCAGGAGCCATCAGGTCCTGGTTTCTAAAAGTATTTATACTATTTCAATTCCATTTGGATGTCAGATTCAATATGGAATTGAGTTGATATTTAACATAAATAATAGGCAAAAAACCGACAATGTCTATTCATATCAACGGTACTTAAAGTGAGAATCATATATAATGGAGATCTATAGACTATAGTGGATAAATATGTACATATTCCGCACAATTAAATGGAATTAACCTCTTTTTACTGCACACTATATTAAAACAATGGAAAATATCAGTGCAATTCCTTGACCAAAATCAGCACGGTCAAAAGTGCCCGCTAAAGTGAATTTATCTTATTCATAAGTCCACTAAATTGAGTTATGAATGTATAAAGAAGTGTTAGTATATTTTAATTTTTGGCAGAGATATTAAGAGTTAAAGTTTTTAGTTTTTAGTGATGAATTGGCGGTAAAAATCTGAAATGTTTGCACTAAAATATCTATTCCATCGGATAGAGAAAGGGTGTTTTAAAGAAAGCTTTTTTGAATTAAAATTGAGCATCTCAAGTGCATTGTCGTATGTTTTTATTTTGTTGTTATTTAGTGAAAAAAAAGTTGAGTATGGATATAAAGTTAGACCTTTTTTATGATGATAATAAACGTTTGTATCCTTCTTTTTCCAATGCATACCCTATAACATATAGTATTTTCATTGCTTCTTTTCTTTTAATTGAAAATATGAAAAATGAAATCTCAAAATTCAAAAAGCAAATGCCACAAGAAAAAAGATTGAGCTAACATACACCGTATATCTGGAAATCAGTTTTTAGAGTTATGCATTCTAAAGTCACCCCAAACGGGGTTAATAAGGTGTATCCCAGAAGATAAACGTTGCATTATGCAGAGTTATTTAGTACGCATTTATTTTGTATTGGTATACAATATATACTAGTCAAAATGTGCGTTTAATGATGTATAACTGGATAAAAAAAAAAAAAAAAAGTACGTTCCTAAAGAAAATTGTCTGTGCGCTGTAGGTGGTGTATGATAAAGTAAGGTTAATATACCATTGTGTTTTTCACAAAATTAATTATATAATGATAGTTAACGAGTATAATAAATGATTGAGGGGAAAATAAAGTTAGTGTTCTAAAAAACAGAGTATTATGATATAAGCTCGGGAGGTATGTAGGTTTTTTAAGGGAAAGGTATACAAGGAATTAAGAAAGTTTCTCAATGACTGGATCAGCCATTTTACGTCTTCGTAAATAGCTACGTGGTTATCTTTAGTAAACTGTTGAAAAAAAATGTGTTTGCGATAAACTTTACCTTTTGGGCTGAGGTTGACATAAAACCTGAATCAAGTTTTTTAGAGGGCTGTTTTTACTATATGGGTTGGCACGTAATTCAGGATATTTAGCTCTAATAATATCTGCTCTTATCTAAGTAGTTACATGAACAATTAATATACATATAATGACAGCAATTTTAATAAAAATGAAGTACCTGTTCGTGTGTTGTCACACCACGAAGAACCAAGGAACAATGATACAACGTGAGGCCACCAACTAGCCACAATAAAACGAAGCAGTAGATGGAAAGTACAAAGCTTACAGGTGCTTTAGAAAATACTGCACCGAAACTAGTGGGTTGTTGTTGGTCATTCTTTGCAATGTACAGTAATTCATAAATTGCTGAACAAATAACAAATATGCAGAGTAGCGCAGAACTCAAAATAAACGTAAAAAATGAGCGATAGTTTCGTTTTCCTACACAGTTGTTCAGCCAAGCACAATGATGATCTTCAAACTCTAATTTTTTTTCCCTCGTGTTAATCATTTTACGAAACGTAAATTATTAAAAAAAAAAAAAAAAAAACTTTACATACCAACACAATTATTACATTGTCTACAATGACTTGCTCGAGGAGGACGATAAATAAGACATGTTTCACAATATCTTAAAGAGTAGGAAGTGTTCTTTATCCAAATTTCTTTAGGCGGTGCTTCTGAATCAATACTAGCACATTCGTCCATGACATCTTGCGCAATTGGGTCTAAATTTCGAGGAATAATCTGCAGAAAATAAAATAGATAAATAAATAAGGAATGGTGTTGACTATAAATCTATCTAATAAGAGAATTATTACCCCTGGATCAGTCCAAGAAGTCTTTAGCATAGAAACAAAAGCAAGCACAAATAAATAAGCAAATACTATAGGCACGGCGGGATGAACTTGATGCCATAAGAATGGACAACTAAATAATACAAATAAATAATGGTAAATATGATATCATCCAATATTGAATGTATTTACTCACGTAAAAACAGCAAATAATACAGTAGGAGAGATCAATATGAATAATGCAGCAATAAAGGCCCGATAATCTCTACTTGTCACCAATCTTCCACCAAGAAGAAACCTTGTATGGCCCGGGAAAATTTGATAATTACGGTAAGGTTGATTTCTAAATACATAACGAGGTTCTTCTTGTTCTTGTTGTTGCTGTTGTTGTAGAGACACATGTTTTGAATTTAAAGTTTTTTGTGAATCCTCTTCTTCTTCTGCTGCTGCTGCTTCTGCTCCAATTGCTTCCGTTGTATCTATAGTTTTAAGGTTATATTCTTCTGTGGCTGTGCTTAAAGTTTGCTGTTTTGAATGTTGTTGTTGTTGTTGTTGCTGAAGAATAGGCGCAGTACTAGCATAACTTGTAACATTTGAATTGGAAGTTAAACCAGAAGATTGATGAATAGTATCCTGTTCATCTTCTTTGGTTGTGGGTAAATGATTCATTGGTGCAGATTCAAAATCAAAATCTTCAAGTGATTCTGGTTCAAAAGACGAACTAAAAAAAGTTGGCTGAAATACAGTAAATGACGATTGTTCTTGAATGCGTTCGATTATCGAATGCCGTTTTTGAGCATCCATTTAAAATACAAAAAAAAAAAAAAAAAAAAAAAAAAGTAAATAAATAAATAAAGGGTAACGCAAATATATTGAATAGAAAGAGAGAGAGAGGGAAGGGAAAATAAAATAATAATAATAAAAAAAAGGAGGATTACACAAAAGCGTGTATTAAATGGTCAAGTAGTTAGTTTTTAGTGTGGTGAGCACAAAAGACAAAAAGATGTGTAGGTAAATAAATACTGATTGGAGAAATGAGCCCCGATGTTATTTCTATTTCTCTCTTTCTTTTCACTATCTCTTTATCTTTTTTCTTTTTTTAAACCACAAAACGATGGATATAACTGTAGATAATCCTTCTATTAAAAATTGGTTGAAGAAAGTTATGCATACCAAGAAAAATACCAAGACGCCAGGTACATATTATTATTCATGGCAACAAATTGTCAAATTTGCATTCTGACATTTAATAATCCAATTATTATATAGATGTCTTTGGTGTGCCATTATATCAGAGTCTACAAGTCGCAAATACACTTATAGCCTATGAAGATAAAGATACTATCATTGGTACTATACCAATAATTGTAGCAAAATGTGGTGCTTATTTGAAAGATCAAGGTATTTTTATGTGTTTGTGTGATACATGATGTATGTAGATCATTAATTTTAATTACTGTAAAAAATAAAAATAAAAATAAAAATAAAAATGATAGGACTCTATGTAGAAGGTGTCTTTCGAAAAAGCGGCAGGTAATGTATATAAATGCTTAACAAAATGTTAACCTTTCTCATTAAAAGTATACATACAATAAAAAGTGCCAAAAGAGTAGGTGAATTGCAACAGCATTTCAATTCATCATCTGATTTTGGTATAGGTCTAAATTTCAGACTCGGGTACACAGTTCATGATGCTGCAAATTGTTTGAGGCGTTACCTCAATTATCTTCCAGAACCTGTTATTTCATTTTCACTTTATGAACCTTTCAGGGCTATAGCATCACAACAACCCGAAAAAGATATTGGTCAACTTGATGGTCGTAAGTATATGAATTAATAAATGAAAACAATGTAAAACTAATTTTTAAATACGTAGCTACCATTGCCTTGATGATAACACACTATCAAAGTCTAATTGATCAGTTACCACATGTCAATCAATATTTATTATTCTATTTACTAGATTTACTTGCTTTGTTTAGTAGATATGCCAAATTCACCAAAATGAACTCAATGTCGCTCGCATCAGTATTTGCCCCTGGGATATTATTGAATCCAGATCATGCAATGAACCCATTTCAATACAAATTATCACAGCGTGTCGTCCAATTTTTAATTGAACATCAGGAGCGCTTTCATTTACCTCGAAATCAACAGCATAATAACAAATTAATTCAATCATCTATAAATCCAAATTCATCATCATTTAAACAGCATCATCAACAACAACAACAACAACAACAACAACAACAACAAAAACAACAGCAGCAGCAGAAGCAACAACAGCAACAACAATATTTGATTAGAGCAAATACTGTACCAGTTCATAGTAAAAATCGACTTTTATCAGATGATTTTACATTGCAAATTATCAAATAAAGAATACATATATATTAGGAGTATGTATGTAGCAATTATTTAGGGGGAGGGGGAGGGTTATAGAGGATGGCTCTATGAAATTATAGAAAAATTTGCAATTTATTTGTTTAGTTGTTATAGTAGCTGCCATGTGTATATGTAATTTCATCGAACCCGACTCAAACCCAGGCATTTTTCTTATTACTGGTTTATCGTATTTTACCGTATATGGTTTTGACAATATAATAGTGATGGTGTCCCCTTTTTTCTTTGTGCTCCTATAAAACAATACGATGATACTTTCATTATATATTTAATTAATTAAAAATAGTAGATTTGACATATTCATTATATAAGATTATTCTAGACGATGTATAAGATCCAGACTAGCTAAGACATCTAATTTATTGGTTTTGATCTGGCGTTTTACTAAAAAATGTGATACAGTGTGTAACGCTGTTTTAAATTTTTCATTTATACTTAAATTGATGTAACGGTACAAAAAAAAACATCATGTTTTTATTTCATTAACATAGATACTGTTAAAAAAAAATTTTTGCCATGCAGATGAGTTTGTATATATTTATTTTTCAACAAGTTTGATAAATAAATTAAAGCCGAATATTGAGTAAGAACTCTTTACATACTCCCAAAAAATTGGTGTGACAACAAGATAAATGTAGTAGAAATATTTGACCTGGGATCTTCAAATAAATTATGAAGGGTGTATTTAATGCACTGAAACAACAAAAATGCATACATTGCTTACGTGGATGAAAAAAACAGTTTTGACTATCGCTAGGGTTTAAAAAAAAAAAAGGGTATAATCATTTCTAATAATACATTTCATCTTTTTTATAATTTTTTTTTCTATTAAACCCCCCCCCCCACACCCACCCTCAACGATGGTTACCGCACACATTAACTCTGAACCTCACTTTAAGTTCATCACGCCTAGCAAGTTCATAAAATCGTGAGTTGTATATTTGTTGTGTTACAGATTTCATTAATTTAACGCATTCATTAGAACTCCTACATTAGCTATGTGGGGTTTTGCTACAGCAACTGCTTTAGCATTACTTGGTTCCGATATTCCTTTAGTTAGAAAAGATATATTGAGCAAAATTCCATTATTTGGAAATTACTTCCCTGTTCGAGGGGTTAAACATGAAGAGGATTAAAGAAAATTTTCCCTCGTTAAGTTATATAAAAAAACAAATAATAGTTTTTTTTTATTTTCCTTTATAATGAAATAAAATATCTTCTTCTTTATTTAGTCTTGTAAACTTTTTTTTTTAAAAAAAAAATGAGAAATATGTTGCTTATCAAAAGTATAATCTTATTGTTTTTTGTAGCAATTGTATTTTCCCAAAAAACAGAAGAATTAAAAGAAGAAAACGCATCAAAATCCGAGCAAGATGATCAAGTAATTGTATCATCTGTCATGTATGCACCTGTACCAACAAATCGAATTACAATAAATAGACACCAATTACCTGCACCCGAATTTATTGCTGCCAGTGGAGAACAAAAAACTGTCTGTAAGAATTACAGAACAGATTTTACAAGGGATACATCAGGATGGCATGTAGAAAATAGTATGCAAGATACATATGATATTAATGAAAATGGTTTACAACTAAACTTATTGCCTCCAAGTAAATTTGTTCGATTTCATGATCAAAATTATCTGCCATACAATGAAATTGGAGGTAGAGGGCCTACTTTAAATTCTAGTAACTACATGAGATATGGTAAAGTTTCTGCTGTATTGAAATCTGCTGGTACTGGTGGTGCAGTTACTGCATTCATTTTACTGGCAGATGAAGGTGATGAAATTGATTTTGAATTTTTGGGTGGAGATAGAGATAAAGCACAGTAAGGAAAAAGAACAGGTTTACAACTAAGGTTAAAGCGAATACTTATATCTCCTTGACAACCTTAGGACCAACTATTTCTGGGGTAGATCAGTCGAATATACTATAAATGGTGGCATTCATAAAGCAGAAGGTGGACCAATTGATGCAACATTTCACAAGTATACTATCGATTGGAAACCAGATAGAATTGATTGGCTTATAGATGATAAAATTGTACGTACAAGAAAAAAAGCAGAAACATGCGATGCATCTGGTGTATGTAAATTTCCATCTCGACCAGCGTAAGATATTTTCTGTTTGTTCAATATATAATTCTCCATTTGACATATTTTATTTAGACGAGTTCAATTTGGATTATGGGATGGAAGTATAGAATCTGGAACAGCTGAATGGTCTAAAGGTCCAATTGATGTAAGCCTCTCTCTTCTTTTTTTTTTTTTTTTTTTTTTTTTTTTTTTTTTTTTTGATTTACATTCATTATTGATATTAAAGCTTCATGCAAAATTCTTTTTAGTGGTCTATTCCTCAATCGATCCAAGCATTCATCAAAAGTGTTCAAGTTGACTGTGATGTAGAATATAACCAAATTGTCAACTAGAATACAAAGAGTCGGAAATTTATAGTTAAAAGAATGTCTAGTTTATATATATAAATATATATATTTGTTAATAAAAACCTAATATTTTGTACCTTAGTTTTTAACCGTTTGTTTGTTTTTTGTTTTTTTTTTTTTTTTTTTTTTTTTTTTTTTTTTTTCATTCAATAAATGGATCTTTATTTTCATCGTTCACCAAAGAAAAGAATGTTATCACTATCTGCATTAAAAAAGAAAAAGACAAGCACTGTTGTTCCTGAACAACAAGAAAGAAAAATAACAATAAAATCACCTTCAATTACTGATTTTTTGTCAAAAAAAGTGTCATTTATTCAAGCAAAGAAAATTTGGAATCAAATTGTTCTTCAGTCTAAAACCTCAGTAACTTCTACTGTATTATTTGATTCAAATGATCATCTAGCTGATGCAGCTTCCATTCCACCTACTCCACCACCCAAGAAATCATCTACAATGCCAAATTTATCTATTATTACAGATACTGAAATAATGAATCGTGCTTTGCCAAGTTTACCAAGTGTTGAAAATGCTATTTCCATTGGATCACAATCTTCTTCTAGAAATGGGCTTACAAGAGCAACTACTTGGGTAGGAAAATCTATTCAAAAATGGCTTTCCAATTTAGATGAACAGAGAAAAGCAACTATTGTGGATCTTTCAGATTTCGAACATGATGATGATGATAATGATGATGATGATGGTGACGATGATGATTATTATTTTAATAATAAAGATGTTTTGTACTCTAGTTCTTTATTGCCTAATGAATTGGATCAAAAATTGACACTCCATTGTCGCAGTAAGTATAGTAGCACGCATTATTGATCAACATTTGATGAATTTAACATTAAAATGTAATAGTATTACAGGTCACAAACATTGAATCAGCTAAAAGTAAGTAAAAACTAAACTGCTCAAAATATGATAAACTAAGTAAATTACAAATGTAGATTTCCAATATACGATGAACATGAAGGTTACAAATAACGAAACTCAAACTCATACTGGTGTTATGAAAAGAGTGGCAAAGGGGATTAGCGCAGCACATCCTCGTGCTGCATTATCATTGTAAGTTTTTTTTTTTACAGAAATACAGGAAATCGGATCATCAACTACAACAACTAATACAAATTTAGTAATGTTCAGGGACGTTTCCAAGTAGAATGTAATCTCTGTGTCAAGCCATTTTCAAGCAATTCGATTGTAAATCGTTTCAAATTATTCAAGCCAAAATTGGATTTAACTGAAAATGACAATACAAAAGAAGAGAAACAACAACAAGAACAAGAACAAGAACAAGAAGCAGCAGCCGTACATCAAGGAAAATTAGTACTTGATTCAGGCTTAGATCCATTGTCAAGCTTTGCTAATAAGGGTATAGGAAGATATTCAATTCAAACATCGACATCTGTAGCATTGGAATTAACAATTGCATTTTGGTTGGAAGAATCTGAAAAGCAACAAGACGAGCAAAGCCAACAAGAATCTGATTATGAAGAGGAATTATTATGTACTCCTATAGATCAAGATGTGTTAAGGTTTTGTCAAGCAGGAGATTATTTAACATTTTACGTTAAAAGTGATACACATCCCGTAAGTATTTATACTCAATATATAAAACTGCTTCAATTATTCAAACTAAAAAAATTATTTTATAGTCTTGGAATAGATATTGGGTATCTTATCATTCAAATCAACTTATTTTAAGACTAAATGAGAGAGGTGCTCCTGTTGATAAATTTCATTTGAAAGGCTTAAATCATATTGAAATTAATCCTTCAGAAGATATCAAAGAAGAAATTTATCTAGGAAAAAAGCATGGGATTATTTTGACATTTGGTAATTCAAATGTTTATTTATTTTGTGATAATTTCAAGAGTGTACGCTTCTGGAAATGTTTACTTGAACAGCATGCTTCTAGTACAGTTCATAGTAATAGAATTCAAAAGAAATACCTATGGGTGGCGCAGTGAGAGGATATATTGTTATTGGCTAATAAAATTTTTTATGTTTGATACCTTAATTTGGATTTCGAGCTAAGGATTATGACTATACAACAACAAAAAGAGAGAAAGAAAAGGAAAAGGGCGTAGCTTTTTCTCTCTTCTTTTTTCTAAATTACCTTTCTCTCCTTTTTCTTTTTTTTTTTTTCTCAAAAAATCTTATTAATTAGAGAACTATGAACAATGAATCATCAAACACAGGAAGCTTAGATCAGCAATTTGGTAAATAAAATAAAATAAATAAAAAAAAAAAAAAAAAAAAAAAACATTCAAATAGAGTTGACATTTGAGAGAGACAGAGAGAGATTCTTTCAATTGCAATTATTTATAAATAAAAATATTAATCACATATACATATATAATATAGCTGGTATGAGCATGAACAACAGCAAGCCTGCTTCTCGTTATGTTCCTCCTCACTTAAGAAATCAAACTAATCGTTCAGAACGTCCCAGTAACAATGAAAGTCAGCCTGCTGCTCCTAGAACTAATGGTTGGAATGATTGGAACGGTAATAATGCTGGAAGCAACCAACGTGCCGGTGGTAACGGTGGTGGTTGGAACTCTTCTTACTCTGATATGCCTCGTGGTGGTAACAGATTTGGTGGTGGACGCTCTGATTTCTATGAGCGTGGTTCTTATGGTGGTTACCGTAATAACAACCGCCAAGATTCTGGTTATCAACGTCGTGACGAAAGTCAAGGTTATTGGAAGGATGGTGTTCATCATATTGGTAACCGTAATCCTCGTACTGAAAAGGATCTTTTTGGTACTCAAGATGATACTGTTACTCAACATACTGGTATCAATTTTGAAAGATATGATGACATTCCTGTAGAAGCTAGTGGTCATGATTGCCCTGAATGTATTACTACTTTCACTTCTCCTCCTATGGATGCTCATTTGTTGAGCAATATTGAATTAGCTAGATATACTACTCCCACTCCCGTTCAAAAGTATTCTATTCCTATCATTGATGCTGGTAGAGATTTAATGGCCTGTGCTCAAACTGGTTCTGGTAAGACTGGTGGTTTCCTTTTCCCCGTCTTTTCTGAACTCTTCTCAAAGGGTCCTCTTTCTCCTCCTGCTGAAGATGAATCTCGTGGTTATCGTGCCCGTAAAGCTCATCCTCAAGTTTTGATTCTCGCTCCTACTCGTGAATTGGTTTCTCAAATTTACGATGAAGCCAAGAAATTTGCTTACCGTTCTTGGGTCAAGCCTGCCGTTGTTTACGGTGGTTCTGATATTGGTGCTCAAATTCGTAACATTGAAAGAGGTTGTGATTTATTAGTCGCTACCCCTGGTCGTCTTGTTGATTTGATTGAACGTGCTCGTATCTCTCTTTCTCTCATTCGTTTCCTTGTTTTGGATGAAGCTGATCGTATGTTGGATATGGGTTTTGAACCTCAAATCAGACGTATTGTTGAAAAGGAAGACATGACTCATGTTGAAGATCGTACTACTCTCATGTTCTCTGCTACTTTCCCTCGTGATATCCAATACTTGGCCCGTGATTTCTTGAAGGATTATATCTTTTTATCTGTCGGTCGTGTCGGTTCTACTTCCGAGAACATTACTCAAAAGGTCGAATATGTTGAAGATGAGGATAAGAGATCTGTTTTGCTCGATATTCTTCATTCTAATGAATCTGTTGGTCTTAGTTTAATTTTTGTTGAGACTAAGCGTATGGCTGATGCTCTCTCTGACTTTTTGTTGGATCACAATTTCCCAGCTACTGCTATTCATGGTGATCGTACTCAACGTGAACGTGAGCGTGCATTGGAATCTTTCAAGACTGGCCGCACTCCTATCATGGTAGCTACTGCTGTCGCTGCTCGTGGTTTGGATATTGCTAATGTCTCTCATGTTATCTCTTATGATTTGCCTACTGATATTGATGATTATGTTCATCGTATTGGTCGTACTGGTCGTGCCGGTAACACTGGTTTGGCCACTGCTTTCTTCAACCGTGGTAATAAGAACATTGTCAATGATTTAATCAATATTTTGGAGGAAGCCAATCAAGAAATCCCCAGTTTCTTGGAATCCATTGCTAGAGAAACTCGTTCATTCGGTGGTCGTGGACGTGGTCGTGGACGTGGAGGTAACAACTTTGGTGGTAGAGATTACAGAAAGTCCAACAATGATTGGAACTCTCCTGCTCCTTCTGCTCCTCGTGATTCCGGTTTCCCCTCTTTGGGTGGTGGACGTCCTGCTCATAGCAACAACAGTGGTTATAACAATAGCAACAGCGGTGGTAATGGTGGTGGAAACGTTCCTCTTCAATACCAAACCAAGACTAGTTGGTTCTAAATCTAATTTTTGATCCATACTCTATTATATTCTTTTCTTTTCCTCCTTTTCTCTATCTCTCCTTTCCTTCCCATTTTTTTTATCATTTATTATAGATTTATATATAAGTTACTTTTTTCTTGAAACAAAAATTACTCACAACATTTTCTTTTATTCTATAATTTTTTTTTTTAAATTTTTTTGTAAAACCCATTTCGCCTTTTTTTTTTATATACTTTTACCTAACCCTCAAAACGACAAAATTAACAAATAACAACAACAATAACAACAATAACAACAACCCAAGTAGATGTAAATAGATATTATATAAAAAAAAGAGAGAATTATTATATATAAACAAATATAAAAAGAAATAAAAAAGATTAAAAAGAAATTATTTTTATTGCTCTTCTTGTTGATTAATTGTTATTTTAACAATTGTAAAAACTTAAAATGAAATTCCTTTGTAAACCATAAGCGACAAGAAATTTTGATAAAATAATAACCTATTGAATATAATCCAAATAGCCACATAAAATATAGCTCCATTAGCATTATAAATACGTTAATATCAACAATGACAATCCTTTTTGAATTAAAGAGGACATTGTAGTGATTGGCATGTTGATGTCGAATAGTTGTAATGCCATCTTTTTGGACTTCATATAATAAATAATAAATGTACCAGAAACTTTTGTGAATTCAATTATTTGAATTGGCAAATTTATTACTACCTTGCTTTCAATTTACAATGAATTGTTACATTCATAAACACTATGTTTTCTGATCTAAGCATTTCCTACATCCGATTGCATTGCAAAAAATAACAATTTCGACAAATTTTCGCCTAATTTTCATACATCTCAGGCTTGGCGGTGATTTAAAATAAAAACTTTCTGATGATGAAAAAAAAAGATAAAGGCCATCCTAAATTTCTAAAATACTAAATTGGCACCGAAAGTGTATAGTAATTTGGCCAGCGTTATTAAGTAATGTCAAAATAAAATTTAATTTTACATCTAATGTTATATTTATTAAAAGCATTTACGACCAAAAATTTTTCAAAAAAAGCAAAAATATGAAAATCAGTTTTTAGTAGTTTTAAAAATACTTTTATTAAATACTTTTAGCAGTATTGCTATCAGTAAATAAGGCAAAACAATACCTATTATTTGGGGGTATTATGTGTTACTCTATCTCTATTTTTCATAGAGTTATTAGCTTTTTTCGAATAAGTAAAAATTTAGACGTGGGTATACAAGGAGAAATTCATGATTTTTTCAAAATGAATTTTATGGTAGAATATAATAAAACTAAATGAAAAAATCATTTTTGGCTTATAAAGTATATGGTTAGACGGCTACTACCCCGAGTTACAGTCCATTGAAGTTGCGTTTTTGTATGTTTTTAAGGGAAATAACTTTATGAATAATATATGTGCTTAATAGGAATTTTTAATAAATCTACTTCCCTCCTCTATATATCTGTTTTGAAATATTACTGTCTAATATTACTCTAGAATTGCACGAGGTATTAACTGAAAAGTGAATTTTGTAGCGATTTTCTCAATATTTTAAAATATAGTTTGCATGAAGCGGAGTTTGACAATTCAGATCCCGTAGTACGAGCTTGATATGTAGTAAAATTACTCTTTGAAGGGGTTTTTTTTGTCGGTTTTTCGAGGATATTAAACAGCCATTTTAGAGCCAATCCATCTCTAACCCATACTGAAATGCAATTGTTATAGATAGTTTTTTAAACCAAGACCTTGAAACTCTTGGGTCTTTCTTTAACCACTAGTTCTTTTAGTAATAAAAGCCTACGTTCTCCATGATAAATGTTATTAGCCTTTATTATTATTCTTTCTAGAAATAAGATGAACTCAAAAATAGCTCTCACTGTTAGCAGTAAAGTATTCCCAAAAAAGAGTTTTTGAATTAAAGTTGAACATCTAAGATACATTGGCATGTAGTTTTCTCAGTGTTATTAAGACAAAAAAGAAATTTGGCAGGGAGAAAAATTTAGATTTATTTTCTTAAAAAATAAAAAGCAGTTACTTTTAAGTGTTTTTAAATCTTAGATGAGATAAAAAAATAAGTTTATAATTACTATATAGCATAACGAGGCCAATTCATATGTATTCTGTAGTGCTAAAGGTACATCCTAAATAGTATTTAGCAGAGGTTAGTTGTTAAAAGCAATGAAGCGCTCCAATTCTGAGACTTAGAAAATTTAAGTTCACCTTCTATCAAATAAATAGGCTCAGTTGAGCGCTACAACTGCAACAACGGTTTTAATATCTGAACTGTTTGTGTAAATTTATATGTATCCTTGCAGTTGTTGGTTTTTTGCCTATTATTTATGTTAAATATCAACTCAATTCCATATTGAATCTGACATCCAAATGGAATTGAAATAGTATAAATACTTTTAGAAACCAGGACCTGATGGCTCCTGACTTCCTTTTTAACTTAATAATAAAGACCCTACGTTCTCTGTGATATAATTACTTGTAGTCTTATTTATTTTATTGTATTGGAAATAATCGTTATTTACTTATAACTCTCAGCTATCATGCATTTATTCATCAAGAACGTTATATAATTTTAAAAATCGGAGAATGCTGTCGTTTTAACAGATAATTATAGAAAATAAATTATAAAACTATGCTTTAAATGCTGCAAAATATCACCGAAAGACTTATTTTTATCTATTTTGGTTTTTGATAGAGTATAAATGCGTTCAAGTTATGACACTGGTTCTCTTCCTGACTAAAAGCCAGGTTTCAGTTGCAAGATATCGCCAAAAGAAATTATTCAAAGAGCGCCTCTTTTACTTTAGAATGCTCAAATAAATTTAGCTGAATAAATTTGATTTAGTAACAAAGCTTCCATTAAAAATTACTATTAAATTAGAAAAAAGATCTTTACGGTGAGGAACCTTTTAAAAATAGTAGTACTTAAAATAAATTGCCGCGCTAACAATTATTAATTAGTTACAAGTGGGCTTCGTTGATCAAGCAATGTATTTGGTATTTAATTTTTGTGTACTTAGTTAGCTAATAACATTTTAAGCTGTCAAACAGGGTGCTCTAGACAATATCCTTGGCAGAATATATTTAACAAATATCACACTGCTGTTGCTCTAGAATATATTAAGATTAAGCTATATATATTCAATTTTTTTTTCTTTTAATCGAAATAAAGTCTACAGTAAGCCTTGAGCTTTGTTCAACAAGTCTTTGCAGCAGCCAATTGCATTGTATAAACAAAATAATAGGGATGCATAAACTTGTTAGATATGTCATCATTATTTGCTGCTCAGTGATAATGAAAACCACAAAAAGAATTTTATTTCATACAATACCTTTAAGATAAGGAATTGTTACAAACTTTCCAAAAAGAGTAATTTGCCGTAAAAGAAAAAAAGCATTTTATTACTAAACCACATTGCTTCAGTGTAATATGCTATTTTTCCATTTTGTGTTATTAACAGCTTATACATGAATATTGTCATGCAACAATCTTTTGCATTTAATTTTCTTTTGCATATGGTTTTCGTGGAATCATATTTGCCATTAAATAGGATTATTTCTCGTTTGAATAGTAGTTAAGATGATGAAACACTGAAGACAATATTTTTAGATCAATGGATATATGCACCTCAGATTAGTAGAATGTAAATTAATACATATGTTTGTTTTAAGATAATAAAAACAACACCAAGGAGGGACTAATCGTAATAAAGAAAAAGTACGGAAATGCCAAAAACAATCGTTAAGAACATTAAATGACGTAAATAACATATATATATATATATATATATATATATATTAAGGACAAAGTTCTATATTACAAGTTTTTCCCCCTTTTCTCCTCAATACTTATTTTTTTTTTTTTATTTTTTTTTTTTACAAAAATTTCCCCGGAAATAGTTTCTGTTTTGTTGCAATCATATTGTTAAATCTTATATAGAAATATAGGACAATACATTGTACGTACAAATATAAGTAATTGTATTTGTACTATATCTACCATAGATTCACTGTTATTGCCTATTATGAATAACAATAATAATAGCAACAATATTATTGGCAATAACACCAGTAATAATAGTAGATTTCATGATTTCTATTTTCATCATCATCAGAATCAATTTTTATTATCACCAAGTACAAGCAATTCAATCATAAAAAATGGCATTTCAACTTTCACTAATAATAATAATTCCACCAAGCTTTCAAGCACTGTTCCTGGCAAGGAAATTTCGACCATCTTTGTAGTTGGATTTCCTGAAAATATGCAAGAGCGCGAATTTCAAAATATGTTTATTTTTTCTCCTGGATTTGAAGCCGCTACATTAAAATTACCACCAGCAGTGAATCAAAATGGTAAATATGAGTTTGAAGAAGATTCAAATCGTAAACAAATTGTAAGTCTTGTGCCAAGTGTTTTGTACACAATCTTACATGTATTTATTAGATTGGCTTTGCTAAATTTCGCACTCGACAAGAAGCAATAGATGCCAAAGAAATTTTGAATGGTAAAAAAATAGATAGTGATAAAGTTTTGAAAGCAGAAATGGCCAAAAAAAATTTGCATACAAAAAGAGGTTTATTAAATGAACCAAGTACCAGTACCACAAAATCACTTTACGAAGCATTTCATTCTGTTCCTATTAATGAATTTTCACCGTCAACCTCACCAACATCACCTACATCACCTACTCATAGTTATATTACAGCATCACCTCAACCACAACCACAACAACCTTCTTATCATATTCACAAACAACACCAACAGCATAGTTTATTCGGCATGATGGGTAATCAATTCGCCACCAATCAAAGAACTTCTAATTATCCTACACATTCATCCTCTTCATTATTATCATCATTTAGTCCAACTCTTCAGAAAGAAGATGTACTAGCATCTCATTTATTACAAAAACTGGTATTATCTACATCATCACCCATGCCAAATAGCTCAATTTCTACCAACAATGTAGATCAAAATCCACCTTGCAACACCTTATATGTAGGTAATTTACCTGCCAATACAAATGAAGATGAACTTCGACAATTATTCTCGCATTGTATGGGTTATAAACGATGCTTATTCCGAGTAAAATCAAACGGACCTATGTGTTTTGTTGAATTTGATGACCTAAAGTTTGCAGCATTAGCTTTAAAAGAAATGCAAGGAATACCACTCAGTAATTCTGTAAAAGGCGGTATCCGTCTTTCGTGTAGTAAAAATCCACTGGTAAGTGAAAAAGGAACCTATCACATGACAACACGTTTTATATTTAAAGATTGTGCATTCTGACTTTGCTGTTTTATCATAATTCTAGGGAGTACGTCAAAACATGGTAACATAAATACATTAATAGTGTTACCAAAGCTTTTGTTTTATACAAATTCCGGTACCTTATTCTTTTTTATTTTTTTTATTTTTATTTTTTTTTTTTTTTTTGTTTAGATAATGCATGAATGAATTTGATGCTTTTTTTTTATTTGATGAGTAATAAAGTAGCTATAAGACAAGAATAATTATATTGGAGAAAGAAATAGTTTTTATTAAAGTTTTAACGTATATACCAATTGTAAATAACATTGAGTCATGGGGTTCTCTTTATCTAATTATTTGATTCAGAAAACGTAAAATGCGCAAATTATTCAGAATTTTTCTTTAAATAATTTACAAATGCAAAAAAAAAAAAAAAAAAAAAAAAAACTACTTTTAACATTACATACTGAATCGAATAGTTTGAATTTTTTAATCCTATATTTTGTTTTTTATATGTATAGTATTAGAAAAATCCAGATTTAAAGGTTCTCTAGTGTAGGTAACGTTTCTCAAATTTCTTGAGACTTGTTGGTCTATTTTTTATAGGGTAATACATGATATTTTCTAAGGGTATATTTATCCGTTCGTTTAAATCAAAAGAGAATTAGTATGAATACTAAAAAAATAAAAAAAGAGGGCCATGAAAAAAGCAATCATATTAGAATTTACTGGTTTGAAACGAAAAAACCCAAGAAATTTAACAACATTCAATATTCCGGGTGTAGGAGCCTTTACACTTTTAATAGTGTAAACATGGAAACGCGCTTATACCTTGATTCCGAATGCTGGGGTCACCTAATTTGTAGTCTAAAGCACATGAATTGATATTATCAAATGTCAGGTTTTCATGTTACTTATTAGGATATGCTTTTACTGATACACTCTTAAAGATTATATCATCTTTTCAAAATGTTGAAATGAGAATACATAATTTATGTATGGTTCCCTTTTAACGAATACGAATACAAAAGGGGAAATTCGAATGTTACATGTGCAAACAATTGTATATTAGAAAGATCAAAGTTTGAGATAAACATGCAGCATTTCAGAATGTTATAATTGACACTACGTGATTTTTTCTACATTCAAATCAACTAAACAAACCATATAAATCTCGATGGATAAACGATTAATAAACGTTTTCTTGCTTAAAACCGGATGCTTTTTACGGTATTTACAGAAATTAAAGCTCGTAATACTCGAGCATTTACCACATTAGCATCTTGTTTTCCACGCCTAGATATAGTGGAATAAACAATCTAATTGACCCAATTAGTAGTTGTTACATATTTTATATAGGAAATCCTCAAATTTAACATTTCCATCTTATCTTTGAAACTCACTATTTAAACATTTCTCACAATAGAATATTTGCGCTGAGTCATTCATTGGTAGCATAGCTCCTAGGTGTCTTCGGAGACTTCTGTTACAAAAGTAACACAAATTTCAGTATCAAAAAATTGTGGGGGGAAGACAGTGAGAAAAAGGAATCGAAAAATGGGGGTGTAACAAACAAGATAAGCGTTCTTATTTTTTCTCTGCCTTGTCTTCCGTTATTTATCAAGTGTTACACTCTTTTTTTTTTTTTTTTTTTTTTTTTTTTTTTTTTTTTTTTTTTTTGAAAGGATTCATAAATTTGTTTCTTTTCTGTTCTTCTTCTTCTTCTTTTTCTTTATCCCTTTCAACAAAAAAATTATCTATTTTTTTTGAGGCGCGATTTCTTAGTGAACGCTCCTCTTTTTCAAAACGGTAAAACTCAAGTTTACTATTCTGATTTTACGATACTAAATATAATGATTATAGTTTTCAAATCTCCTTTCTTCCACCCATAACCCACATAAAGGCTTACGGCGGTGCAGTGACAGACCTAAAAAATCAAGTTAATAACAAATCTCAACAAACTACTACTACTATTATAAAATCAACTCAAATGGCTCCTCCTAACGCTGATCTTTCTCATTCTTCCAACGCTACCACTTCTAACGGTAGTGTCCCTTCTCCCTTGTTCAAGGTAAACTCTCCCAATGTTCAATACACTGAAGAACACATCTTGTCCAAGTACTCTTACTTTAATACTTTGGTTACCAAGCAAGCTGATGGTACCATGGTTGCTGAACCTACTGAAACCGTCTATGAATTCAAGACTGAACGCACTGTTCCTCGTGTTGGGTAAATATTTATATATATATAAAATTTCTCGAGGCGTAATGTTAAATTATATTTCATATCTTAGTATGATGATGGTTGGTTGGGGTGGTAACAATGGTTCTACATTAACTGCTTCCATTTTGGCCCACAAAAACAAATTGACATGGCGTACAAAGTCTGGTGTTCATAAGCCCAATTACTTTGGTTCTGTCACTCAATCTTCTACTGTTCGTTTGGGTGTTGATGCTGAAGGCGCTGATGTTCATGTTCCTTTGAGTCAAATGTTGCCTCTTGTTAATCCTACTGATTTCGTTCTTGGTGGTTGGGATATTTCTGGTAAAAATTTAGCTGAATCTATGGATCGTGCTAAGGTTTTAGCTTATGATCTTCAACGTCAAGTCTCTGATGAAATGTCCAAGATGACTCCTTTACCTTCCATTTATTATCCTGATTTCATTGCTGCTAATCAAGAAGATCGTGCCGATAATTTAATTCCTGGTGACGACAAGCGTGCTCATGTCAATCACATCCGTAAGGATATTCGTGATTTCAAAGCTGCTAATGATCTTGACAAGGTCATCGTTATTTGGACTGCCAACACCGAACGTTTCGCTGAACTCGTTGATGGTGTCAATGACACTGCTGATAACTTTTTGGCTGCTGTTGAAAACTCTCATGAAGAAATTGCTCCTTCTTCCATTTTTGCTCTTGCTTGTATTGAAGAAGGCACTCCATTCATTAATGGTTCTCCTCAAAACACTTTTGTTCCTGGTTTGATTCAATTAGCTGAACGTCATAAGGCTTTCATTGGTGGTGATGATTTCAAGTCTGGTCAAACCAAGATGAAGTCTGCTCTCGTAGATTTCCTTGTCAATGCTGGTATTAAGCCTGTTGCTATCACTTCTTATAACCATTTAGGTAACAATGATGGTAAGAATTTGTCTTCTCATCGTCAATTCAGATCAAAGGAAATTTCCAAATCTACTGTTGTAGATGATATGGTCGCTGCTAATGATTTGTTGTATGCCAAGGATGAACATCCCGATCATACCGTCGTTATTAAGTATGTTCCCTCTGTTGGTGATTCCAAGCGCGCTCTTGATGAATACGAATGTGATATCTTTATGGGTGGTCGTCAATCTATCAGTATGTACAATATTTGTGAGGATTCCTTGTTGGCTTCTCCTCTTATCATTGATTTGGTTATCATGACTGAATTAATGACTCGTTTGCAATACAAGACTGGTGATATGGCTAAATTTAGTACTTTCCACAGTGTCTTGAGCATCTTGAGTTACATGTTGAAGGCTCCTATGGTTTCTCCTGGAACTCCTGTTGTCAACGCTTTGAGCAGACAACGTACTGCTATTGAAAACATCTTCAGAGCTGCTGTTGGTCTTTCTGCCAACAATGAGATGGGTTTGGAACACAAGGTTTGGTAAATTTATTGCCAAGATTTTTTTTTTAGAATCCACCGTTAATTAAATAATAAAAAGATAAAGCTTGCTTTTATTTTGTACTCAATATAATGTGGTATAATGCTGGACATTTTGAATTGATTGAATTATACTAATTGTGTAACAATTAACAGATTATTTGGGAGTATAGATGGAATTTTTATCGTTCTTCAGATACCAAAATCTCAACTTTAATTAGCGATTTCTCTCCAATGAGTAACACTATGAATACAAGAGTAACTGCGATGAATTTGCCGCATTATATACTCATGGTTTCTTTAGTATCGACACTTTTGAAGGTGCCGACTACCAAAGTATAAAAATTTATTAGTCTTCAAGCCTTGTTTATCTGAAAATTCCGAGAAAAAAGGCAACAATCTCCGCTCTTTTTCAATCCTTGTAAACCCTCGTCGAAAATGTCGAAAATTGAAAATGTTTGATTTTGATCACAAGAATCGCGTTTAAACATCAAAGATTGTGAGACAAACTTGTAGCGCCAGTTTATATGTATTTTTTAAAAAGTTTAAATTAGAATTCTTATTTCAAGAATTTAGACTTTTACTCAAAAAACGTTTTTTCAGTTAAAGAGTTTTTGCACAATTTCTTAAGACAAGTTCATTTGATTTATTGTTGTTATATTATAGGGCGCAAATTTTTACATATTTGTGTATTTTTTTCTTTGCATTTTAATAGGTAAACCCAACCCAAAAGCTTCAAAAACCGGCAGTGATGTTCCGTTTTTTTCAAAATTGATCCAAAAATATCCAGAAACTGCATTTTGTATTTTAAATTCCGAAATAGCCCAGAATAACTTAGAAATAAGATTTTATTGTTTTTGTACATAAAAGTTCGTATACATCCGCAATTCAAGAGTTAATCATTTTTTTTAAAAAAAATAACAAATAACAGTTTGATGCTATATTCTATTAAAATACTAAATACCGGATCAATTGCTATTTATAAACATGAAAATAAACTTGATAAAATCTTCATAATAATCATGTCATTTATTTTTAAATGTATTTATTGAAGTTTATTTTTTGTACTATATAGCACTTTGAGGGTTTAAAACAGTGATATCGGCAGATGTACCATTGATATTAGTGATATTTCCTGTAGTAGTATGATTGGCATTTACGACATCAGGATAAGTAGAAGAGCCATTAATCATAGTGTTCAAATCAAGCACAGACAAATAACGGGCTGCTATCAAATTATCTGTGAAACCACCCTTATTATTTTCAATAACATAAGCGGAAGGAGCCAGCATGAAACCATTTATGAATTGAGTTGAGTTACAAAGCCAAATAATATGACCATTAGCATCATAAACGCCTGTACTCTGGACAGGATAAACGTTATAAAGAATATCCGCATCTTCGAGACCAGCTGCAGGATTTGCTGTTGACATATTGAAAATAGTATTACTCAAGACAGGAACCTATTAACAAATGAGATTAAGCTGGTTGTTACATAGTAAGATATGTACATGTTATTTTTTACTTACGTTGAAAATAATAGGTTTATCTTTAGGATAATCAATATTATAAGGTCCAGTCCAATTGCCACCATAAAAGATCTGCTCTGGACTACTATACAGATAATCAGGCATTACACATGTATCAACAGTACATTTATTGAATGTGTAAACATAATAATCTTGGTTTGAACTACCTAAAAACTGGCCATCAGACAAGAAACCACCATCACGGATCACCATGTTGGGTTTTTGTTGGGCAAAGAATTGTGAAATATTGAGTGCTTCACGCTGCAAGCTGGCAAAGTCTACGGTAGCATTAGAGATACAACCATTTGTAATATTTCCACCAGATGCATAAAAAACGGCTCCATTGACAGTTGTATTAATAGCATTCAAGCTACCCCCAACTACTAAACCAAAATCAGAAAGAGTAGTAGTATTTGATGAGCAAATAATAGCTGTGGAATTGGTATTCACATTAAAACTATCACTCTTGAAATTACCCTGGACAGCCATTGATTTGTTGAATTGTTGAGTGCCTAGATCCGCATTGAAGTCACCAAAAAAGATGCCTTCAAATGCCTTTACTGTGTCTAATAAAGTAGTGTTGTATTTGAGTAAAGAATCAATTACAGATGTAGAGTTTGTCATTGTATTGTTGACATCTTTAATTTGTGATGTTGTAGCATGAACACTGGTAGAGATGAAAAGTAAAGATAAACATATATATATCAATTTCATTTCTTTAATTCGTATTTATCTTTTGTAAATTATTAAGAAACAAAGAAAAAAAGAAAAGGAGAAGAATTGAACATCATTTTATTACATATCATTTGTTTTATTATTTTAATTAAGATGAGTATTTGTTTCACATACGATACTCTTTAAAGCTTATAAATACGGTGCCTCGTTCAGATACAATACTAAACGCATGCTATATATAACTATATATGCATTCATTTAATATCTATTCTTGTAAATCAAATTTTTATTTATATCAATATTGGTTGAACACAGTTTTCAATAAAATATGACAGCCTCTTTTAGTGTTGTATTTTGCCTAGATTTGACATAAATCGATCTAGACATATAGCTGTTACTTGATTTGGCATTGATTCAATTAACTGAGCATAAATTTGAAACTTTGGCTACCCACATCGGCTGTATATTTGTATAAGGGATATAATGAATTTAATTTATTTTAGCATTTCAAGCATAAAGAGTTCAATAGCTGTTAATAACTAAAGTAGTGGCTAAAGATGGAAGGCATATGCTTTATAACAGAGATAGTAAGTCTCTTTTTTCAGTTGATTTTTGGGCATAATATAACCTCAGTATCCCTAATTCTACTGTATATTAATTTTTTCGTTATGCGCCAATACCTTCTAATGCAACAAAATAATTTAATCTGGCTTATAGCTATTGAGTTTCCCAAATCTAAGCTTCAGTCTACTGTTGCATTTAGAAGAAACTAACTTAATGGTGGCTATTTTAACAAAAATCAAAATTTACAAAATATTAAACACCATAATTATCAAGCGAAACAAAGATTTCAAATTAGGATATAAATCTCGACCGGGAAAATGACCATAATGGTGATGATGATAATGATGATGATCTATGCAGATAGATTGTGTGTCGTTCTGTTTTACAATCGTCCTGAATTGTGATTTATTTATAAAATTTAAAAATCAAAAATATGAGAGTGTACAACGTATCATATAGTTTAATAAATAAATAGTATAAATTGTCAAAGTTACAACATACGAGATGGAAACCCCTTGAAAGATCACCAGTTTTTATTTTTGCTGGGATTTTTTTTACGAAAAAAAAAAAAAAAAAAAAAAAAAAAAAAAAGGACATTTTATCAACCTTATAGAAAGATTTGGGGAATTTTTTTAATCACGCAACACAGTATAAAACACAACGTAGTGTATGCTTTTGTATTTTTTATATACATTCATGGCTCGATTTAGTGGACATGGTGGAAAAATGGAAAAATGTTCGTTAAATCGAGTTTTCTGCTATATGAAATCAATTTTTCACACTATAAAAAGTAAAACGGAGTATCAATTGGATATAATTTGAAAATTTATTCCAAAATAATGCACAATTATTGAAAGAAGTTGAAAATTGCATAAAACTGTTAAATGCTGGATTCTAAAAGTAAAATAACTAGTAAATTTGGTTAATTCTTATGTCTTTTAGTAATTGCGTAAGAAATCAACTCAATTTATTATTGGTTCAATACTATTTTATTCAATAATATTTTCAAATTTTGTAATTTAGTGGACTTAAAAAAAAAATCTTTTCCACTAATCCATTATATCGAAATACCAGGAAAGTCAAAAATGTCCGTTAAATAGAATTTCCCTTATTCATGAGTCCATTAAATCGAGTCATGGCTGTACAGTGTTCTACACAAAGTACTATATTTAATTACAGAAGCTAATGATATTTATAATTAGATCACCATCTTTTTTGTATTAAATATCCAATAAAACAGGCATTAATAGCTGCATTTTTTGTAAATAATTGTTTGAGCAACAATATTAATCAGCATTCGTTTTTGATAATTATTTTATCATATGCCAGAATTCTGAGGATTTTTGATCACTGGATAAACATTACGTCTATCTGCTTTCAGACTGACAAAGTATTTTTGTAATTTATAATGTGTTTATTTTTGAATTTAAAGTTTAAAAATTATTTTGAGTGATGAACATCTCAGAGTGCTACAATGGTATGAAGTCAAGGTGTATGTATTTTCTAGAGAATTTGATGTTTTAACGTTTCAAATTTATGTTGCGGAATATAGTAAACATCATCAAATAAATTCCTTTGTATAAGGCCAATTGAATGATACTGCCATTAATTAGAATAGAAACTGTTTACATGGTTGATGAAATCTCTTGTTATTGAACTGAAACGTCTTTTCTTGTATAGAAAAAAAAAAAAAAAAAAAAAGGGAAGGTTATTACTCATCATTCATGCAATTTATTTTTAGTAAAATGCAAAATCTAAACATGAAATGTTGACAGCAGCAACTAGGTAATCACCAAAAATAATTGAAAAAGAAGTTAAAATAGCAACATAATAAAACATTATGATGATTTATTTGACTAGTGGCACACATTTACTTTTATAACCGTGTTTTAAATGCGTTAGCTTTTGTGTGGAGCTTATATTTTTTGCTTATAGTAAATGATTATGACGAGATAAGAACAAGAAGAAGAAGAAGAAGAAGAAAAACGGAGGTATAAGATGTCTTTTCTCTATAAAAGATAACTAAAATACTTGCAATAGAACACCAAAGATCTAAATATAGATACAAGATAGGGTCCAAATGATGAAGTAAAATGAAGGAAATTATTTGTAATATTCAAATGTCAGGATTCTCATGTATGAATTCATTGATTCGCAGAGTTAATGATGATAATTTGACGTATAAATCACAAAGAGACTAATGCTACAAGTGATTCTCTTACCAAAAAAAAATGAGTTTAATTTTGGTTTATACAACTCACGGGTATCTCAATGTGTCATGATTGATCGATTTAGCCCAGCATTTGCCCCAAAGAATCTAGAAGAAAACAGAACGTAGCATTTTATGAAACATTCAGTATTAAGAAAAGTTTTTTTTTATGTATCATTGAAAAAAGAAAAGAAGATAATACTTATGCTTTTTGTATATTCCATGAAATGGAACGACATTGCTTTTGTACCTTTTTCAATCTTGAGCACGATTAACTAAACAAAGTTCTACTAATTTTTATTACTTTTGTCAATAGAATTGTTCTGAATTTGTGCCATATATTTTTTGAACCGAGTAGAAAAATAAATATTTTTTCTAATTTTTCCTCAACAAATTGAACAACATTTGATGATGAACTAACGTCAGTGGCCTATCGTTCAAAACCATGCAGTTTCAGACTCACTTACACAACAAAAAAGCGAAAAGAATTGGCCAAGTAGGCATACTTCTACAGTTTAGGACTTGAAAAAAACTAATAATTTTATATATGAATTTCATGAACTAACGTCAATAATATTTCGTATGGTATTTCATATATCCATATTAGAGGTTGTATTGCTACACAAACTGTCAAACATTAAAAAAAAAGTTAAATTCATTACCAGCAATCCGAAAGAAAAAAGATCATCATATCTGCGCTATAATGGGTTTACAATACCAGAAAACTCTAAAAAAAAAATCATTTGGATAGTTCGTTTCAATCCCATGTTATTATATATTAAAAAATTGAGGCACATATTTTTGTATAAAAGAAAACCTACATTATACTGGTTTTTTTTGTCTCTTAAACATCTTTTCTCTTTAGAATAAAATAAAACAAAAGAAAAAGATGGTACAACATAGTTTGATTTTATCCGCTATAGCTTTGTTGGGCATGTCCCATATGATGCTTGGTGATGTTGAAGCTGCCCCTTCTGTCGATGCTGCTCGTCGATTATTTGGCAGGGTTTATAATTCCCATCGTCTTTATAGCAGCAATGTTATTTTCGAAGAAAACACTGATGCCAATTCCACATCTACTGGAAATGATACTTGTCCTATTGAGATTGGTAACAATACTCTTGATGCTGTAAGTGACCAACCTTATAGCGCCATTCATTTATTGACATGTTTGTTATGTTTTTTTTTTTTTTATCTAGTTCAATCATTTTCAAGGTATTTTCTTTGGTGACTATGCTAATTATTTCAATGGCTCCAATATCGAAGGCCCTTTGGCTGTAGGTGGTGATTTCGCTGGTTCCAACTTTGTTATCAATTCTCTCGCCAATTCTTCTATTTGTGATACTGATAATAGTAACTTTACTACTAGTACTACTATTAATTCCACTACCAACGTATTTGAAAGTTATGGTATGGTTCTCGGAGGTGTTCCTACTGCTCAAAATGTCTCTGCTAACGGTAATGTCTTTATTTCTAATGGTACCAATGTTGGTATTACCACTACTGGTCCTCCTTGTCAACTCGAATTTAATAATCAAACTGGTGCATTGAACTTTGATTTACTTCAAGAAGCTGCCAACAATGCTTCTGCCTATTTGGCAAGCATTCCCCCTAGTATGGTTTTAGATAAGGAAGGAAATTTAAAGCCTACTGATGTTCATAATCAAACTTCTTTTGCTACTTTCAAATTTGATTCCTGTGCTCAAACTGGAAATTGTGGCATTGAAGATAAAAAAGCTTCTGACCCTACCAAGATTTTCTTTGGTAATGGTAACTGGACTGGCCCTGAAGGTAACGAAACCTATTCTACAGATAAACCTGTAGTCTTTAACGTAAGTTATCTGATCTTTTTGATTATCTTTTTTTTTTTTTGTTTATAATATTTACATGATGCATTTTAAAATAGATTCCTGTTACTGCCGGTACTACTTTAGTCATTAACTCCACTAATCCTGGTGCTAATCTTACAGCTTGTAATACTATCTATCATGCATATCCTGTTGATGCCGATGGTCAATTCCAAGCCAACGGCACTTTCTCTGTTAATCGTGAAACTGAAGAGTATCTTCCTGGTCTTTTCTTGGCTCCTCGTGGTAAATAAAAAAATGTAAATAATATTTGTTAATTTCTTAATGTTAATTTACACTAAATAGGTACTATCATGGATGGTCAAAAGGGCGGTTTTGAAGGTCAAGTCATTGCTCTTGGTTATACCTGGAGTTCTGAAGATGGACCTGTTATGAAGTCTTCTGAATGTCCTAATAGAGAATGTTTTCCTTTCAAGGTTCTTAACGAAAGTACAACTGATAATTCTACTACTACTACTACCACTACTACTACCAAAACCAAGCTACCTACTGTTGCTCCCATTTTTACATTTGGTAGCGCATCAGCTTCTTCATCTATGGTAACCACAGCTATTCCTACCAGTGTTGTTTCTGCCGCATCATCCGCTGCATCATCCGCTGCATCATCCGCTGCATTATCCGCTGCACCATCCGCTGCATCATCCGCTGCTTCTGCTGCTTCATCTTCAGTTATTTTTACTGCTCTTGAAACTGCTGCATCTTCTGAATCTGCCGCTGCTTCATCTGCTTCAGAATCTGCTCTTTCTACTGCAACAGCTATTGAAACTGCTGCTTCATCCGCTAAATCATCCGCCGTATCTTTAGCTTCTAAGTCTGCTTCTAAATCTGTTTCTTCTGTCTTGTCTACTGCTGTTAATACTGCAACTTCTTCAGTTGCTTCTTCTGCTTCTGCTTCTATTTCATCTTCAATGTCTTCTGTCAT
This sequence comes from Mucor plumbeus, assembly GCA_016758945.1. Classification (NCBI taxonomy): domain Eukaryota; kingdom Fungi; phylum Mucoromycota; class Mucoromycetes; order Mucorales; family Mucoraceae; genus Mucor; species Mucor plumbeus. The sequence continues at coordinate 29,915 of JAEPRC010000255.1, forward strand.
ATCAACTGCTCTTGAATCTGCAACCACCTCTGATGCTTCATCTGCTGTTTCTTCTGCTGAAATATCTGCTACTTCTGCTGTGTCTACTGCCATCGAGACAGCTGCCTCATCTGCTGCCTCATCTGCTGCCTCATCTGCTGCCTCATCTGCTTACGAATCTGTTTACGAATCTGCTCAAAGCACCACCACTGATGTTGCTTCTTCAATGTTACCTACTGCTACAGATTCTGCTACCACAGAAAATCCAACTGATTCACCATCTGAAACCACCATTGTCCTTAATCCCACCGGCTCTAGTGAAGAAACTACTTCTACTGTTTCAGAAACCAACACTGTAGTCGTTGTTCCTACTGCCACCACTGATGAGAGCTCTACTCTTGAGGAATCTTCTTTAACCTCTTCTAGTTCAGCTGTAGCTACTACCTCTTACGAAGAAACTTCTCTTGCTTCTACTTCAACTGCGACTCTTGATAACACTCATACTACTACAAAAGAATATTCTACTAATGTCGAGTTCTCATCTTCTTTTGAAAAGACAGAGACTGAAACTATTACAGAAACCGGAACCATTCCTGTTGTATCTGGAACTGCTTCTACTTCCTCTGCTGATGCTACAGCCACTTCCACCAAGACCAAGTCAATCACTAAGACATCTTCCAAGGATGCAGACGCTACTACATCCAGTAAAATGTCCAAGTCAACTACTTCCTCGGATTGCGATGAAACTTCCACTACCAAGAAGGATAACACAAAAACTGAGGATGCTACCAAGACTATTACCACCGAAAACACCAGGATTTCATCCGATAATGAGCCTACTATCACTTCTACCAAGAAGGACAAGACAGAAACTAAGGACTATGAAGTCCTTACCACTACAAAAGTTAAGACTAAGACCAAGACTAACAAGCACGATGAAGTCAAGACCAAGACCAAGACCAAGGTTAAGACTACTACCATCTGGAACAATGACGATGATGATGATGATGATGAATAAACTCATAATCTCTCCTGTTAAACAATTTTATTAGCTTATTATTAATCTTATTTTTACATTTTACGTATAAAAAATAAACAAAACATATTTTTTTCATGATATTAAAATATAAATGTCTCTTTACCATCATAATTATTTAGTAATTTAATAGTTCTTTAACTCAATTAAGTATTGCTAAAGCAAGTGCATATACAAACATTCATTTATAAGCCATAAGAATGCTTAATTTTACTCGTCTGTATCATAATGCTTTGACTTTATGATCATTTAGCCCAAAACCAGCTGCAGACTGTCATTCTAATCTAGTTTTACGTTAGTATATTTTCAGATTTAACACCCTTTTAACTATTTATACTATGAATAATTTTTGTTTAAAAATGTATTATCAAAAATAACAATAAATTGAATTATTATATGATATATAAGAAATAAAAAGACTTGCATACAACTACTTCATACAATGCATTTCTATTCAAATTTAACCATAGTCATACAGCAAATATTTTTATGATAAAAAATGCAATTCAGCACCTCAATAACTTCGAACTATGCTATGAAAATTGTACGTATTCGTATTCAAGACGCTTCGAAAAACTGTATCTGATATAAGCAGCTAATTCCAAAAATCAAACACAAAACAGAGATGAATACTAATAAAGCTTCGACTTAAAAGCTTTTACTTGTGAGCTAGGCTTGGTAACGAAAATATTTCTAGATCTACTTGTTAACTATAATGTTAATACATCAAAGTAACAAATCGCATACACATGACATGATATGGACGGGTATTGTACGTACTAGTGTACCCTTTACTGTTACAACATACAGAGGTTAAGTCTCTGTTATTGAATTCCTTCCTTTATGGAACATCTTTTAATAATAAAATAAAGATTTTTATATTTCTTTTTATCATAGAAGCTAAACGGTTACATTTAATAACGTTTAATTGCTTTTATTACTAATTGATCAATAAAAACTAATATATTCACTCTACAAAATTTATTATAGCTTAATTAAAGATGCACACTATGATTGAAGAACTTTATTAACTTGCTCCAACATACACAGAAAGAGTTGCGTTCCAGAAGTTAAAATAGATTTTGTATATGTATATTTTTTTTTGTACATAATCGTTTCGTAAGATAATGAGATTTTCTTATAATGATGGAAATAACGATCAAAATGAAATGTCCCGACCATAAAATACAAATAGAGATATACAATCTATTAATATCAATTCAGGTCTGATAACTTTTGATATAATATAGTTCTATGAAAGATATTTATATATGTATTCTCTATGAAATGCGTACAGAGGCTACAGTTGTGCGATTATGAAAAAACAATATTGTAGTGTCCAAATTTTCAAAGAATTTCGTTTTCCGCTAGTATATGTCAATCTGAGCAAACTCCCAAAAGCCCAATCTTAGCAAATGCTTTTCTAATTAAATTCACTTTAAAAAATTTACATATACAGCATAAAACTATGAAAGTATGATTTTCGAAAATTATGCTTTATAAAAGACTTACAATTGCTATAAAATCCTTTAAAACCCCTGATATTTCATATTTTGAACAGTTTTTGATTCCTACAAACAAATTAGATGCTGTAACTTAAGTCTGGAACGGTCACGATGGGTAGAATAAAGCAGTGTACAGGCTTGAAAAAATTCTAATTGTTCTATAACACTGACATACATACAACTTTATACAGCAACATGTCTTCACTTACATCACTTGGTGTTAGTATGTATCATTATAAAATAGAGTTTGAATTACAGTTCACATACCTAACATGATTTATATCTAGATAAAAATAAGAAAGGTTTTGCTCCAAAAGTAAATAAACGTAAAGATCGTAAAGAACGTAAATCAACTGCTGGATCCAGCTCAACAAAGAATGCTGCGGATATTTCTTTAACGACAGAGCCACCTGTGCCCACAATAACTGAACCAGTATCTAAAACAACAGACAAACTTGTATCTGTACCTACAATGATAAATTTTTCAGAACCTGTACCAGCAATATCAACAGTTGACGCATCACCAATTGTAAAGGTTCAATCAACATCTAAAACTATTGCATCTGTGGAAAAAGAACCCGTGTCAATTGATCCTAAAAACGAATTATTAACAGAAGAAGAATTGGCTATCAATGCAGCAGTAGCTAATCGTAAAAGAAGACGACCCTCTGATGAGCAACCTATTGCCACTTCATCTAATCCTCGAGTTGTCAAAGCACCATCGCCAATGAGTGCTCCATCTCCCATAGCATCTATTGATAAATTGGATTGTAATATTGAGAAAAAAAAAAGAGGAACAACTTTTTTAAAGGTTGAGCATATGGCGCCTGATGCACAAAAGAAAATGCAATCTATAACTGAGGAACCTCAACAATCTGCCGATAAAGAAACAACTGAAGATTTTGTTAGAATCAGAAAAGAAAGTGTTGCCCCTAAAGTAGATAATAATGTTCCAAAGATTGATTTAGATGACGATCAAATGGATTATGCAGATTTATTAGCTAGTGGCGAAGACGATGATGTGGATGTAGATGGTGATATTCATGTTGAGAGACTTATGCCTGTATATATTGATGTTGGATCTCCTGTGGTTCATGGAGAAGAAACAGAATCTGAACCAAAAAGAGCGATGCCAAGATTATCAAAGACTAACTCAAGACTAAAAGCTACAAGATACATTGCACCCGAAAATGATAGTGATGATAATAAAGAAGGCGGTGAAGACAATGAGCAAAGAAAATCTAAACCAACATCAAAGAAGAGAAAAGCCAAATTACTGAAAGGAAAAGACAAGGCTTTGGTCAAGAAGAAATTGACTAGCGGCAAAAGCTCAAAAAAAGGAGGAGCAACAGCAATTTCAATTGGCATTGGCGTACCTACAGCTTCTTCATCAACCTCCATTGTTCCTACTGAAGCTGCACAAGTATCCGAGGAGGAGGAAGAGTTTTCTGATAAAGATTCAGATGGAAATAGAATAATAAGAATTAGAAAAAAGCGAAATAGAGGACCTAGAAAGCAACACAAATACGCATATCGTCTTGTTCAAAATATGAGAACATTAGATGACATTGCAAACGACCCTTCACCTGCAGATAATCTCGAGAAACCAATGTCTGATTTCACAAAAGATATTGATGGTATTGTTTCCAAGGCATTTAAAGAAATGGAAGGGTTGAGATCAGAAGCTAAAAAGAAAGACGAAGAAAGAAGTAAATTGACAGCAGAAGAACTAGATGCATTAAAAAAGAAAGAAGCTGAAGAAGAGCGTATTGAAAAAGAAAAGAAAGATGCAGCAAAAGCAAGAGATGAAGAAAGACGCAGAAAGGAACTTGATGGACAAGTTTTAGCAGAATCATCAAATGCTTTGCAAGTGCGTCTTGTTAATGGTGAAATTGTTCTCGATGCCGATTCTTTAGTTGTAGAAAGAACAGAAGGAGATGTGAATTATGGTGATGATCCAATGGAAGTTGTTGAAGAAAATTCAATGACCAAAAAAGTCAATAGTAGTACATATGGCAAAAGAAAGCAATCATCTCGATGGGATGAACTTGAAACTGCATTATTTTATGATTGTCTCTCACAGTTTGGTACCGATTTTGAAATGATTGCAAATATGATGCCAGGAAGAACTCGAAATCAAGTCAGAACCAAGTTTAACCGAGAAGAAAAAGTCTGTCCTGAAAAAGTTACCGAATATATGATATCAAAAAGAAAGTTGATGGGTAAGTCATAATATTTGATTTATGATATAATCTTTTATTTAAATTATTTATATAGATATTGAGAAATACAAAGAAGTTACAGGAATCGATTTAGTAGCAGTACCCGATGATTTCCATGAAATGCAACTGGCATAATTGTTTTATAAAATATATAATATTTACAGTGCTTTTTTATTATTAATATTAATTTCATGATCTTGTCACCATTGCTTGAATAACACCTTCTTTTTGTATTTGAATTGCACGATTCTTGGGAGGAGGTAAAGGTGCATCGGCATCAGTTTGAGTGGGTACAATAACGTGTTGATCAGGTAAAATTCTACCTAAATAAATGAGTTTGACACGAGCATTTTTGTCCAAGTGTGGTAATAATTCTTGTCGCAGTCCAGACACTGTTAAATAAGGAGGTTGTATTGGTACTTGAAAAGTGATATCTTGTCCATTATTTGAGAGTCGGACATATATTGGCCATGTTGTTGTCGTTGTTATTGTTGTTGTAGTGGTATCAACAACATTTGGAGATGTAACTGAAGAATTATTATCTATTTCCTTTGTAGAAGTTTTCTCAATATTATTTTGTGAATGTAAAGAAGAAGATGCCCTTGTAATTGTAACTTCTGGCTTATTTATTTGAACTAGATGAAAAAATTATGGGATTAATATTAATATTTTGTTAAATCAGCTCAGCATTATTATTACTTGAAGATTGCTGCTGCTGCTGCTGTTGTTGTTGTTGTTGTTGTTGCTGTTGTTGTTGCTCTTGTGTCTGTGCTTGTGTTTGTATTTGTCTATTATTATTATTCGTGGTAGTAGTAGCAGTAGCAGTGGTAGTAGCAGCAGCACTAGTAAAATTTAACCCGGCTTCCCCTTCATCATTTGATGGTATTGAAGAGCAACAACCCATGATTTTTATTTTATTTAAATTAAGAAAAAAAAAAGAGGAAAAAAGGAAGGAAAAGAGTAAAAATAGAGTGATACTATATGCTCATATATATAGTGTGTGTGTAATTGTTGTTGTGTTGAAAAGTACGAGAAAATTAATTTCCTTTTGGGATGTCTGCTCCAGTCACAAACATATCATTCAAGCTTCTTCCTCTTCTTCTTCCTCGAGTACTATGTATAAAAAAGTGATTGTTAATGCATTGCCCATGCGTGTGTAACTCATTTAAACATTACATTCTTGATGATCAGCATTTACTCTGTTAACCCAATTATTCTTATTTAATTTGTTCTTGATAAATGATGAAAATAAAATGAATTCAAATACGATAAATGAATCAATTGACAGTTGGATTGCACCACAAATTATAAACTGTAAAGGTGATTGTTTGTAAATAAAATAAAATAATTTGAAGCTATCACCCAAAAACTACATGTAAATATAAATTCATCAGTTATCTAATTAGTTCAATCTTGAAAAAAAATACAAACCCATGATGCTAAGACTAACAAACTAAATCCACTGGTGGATCTTTGCTTGAAATTAGATATGCATTGTGGTAAAGGTAATGTTGATTCAATACCTAAACTTAATGCTCCTAAAATCTCGATGAATACAGAATATTGTCTCAAAAGTAAATACAAAAATGCAATGATAGTCGTAAAAGCTAATAAACAATTGATATAGTCCAAATAATGATCCCAACTCCAAAAGGGCATACGCCACGATCGCTTTAATGAGTGTCTTTGTAATTCCAATCCATTTTCTTCCGCTCTTAAATCTTCTTCTATAGAATTGGACGAGAATGATGATCTCAATTCACTATAAAGAACTGCAAAGCTTTGATCATGTTTATATCGCACCACAATTTCTAGTAATATTAACATGGTTACAATCATTGCGATAGATTGAAAAAGTAGCGTTAATTCAAATCGTTTTCCAATCCTATATAAAAATACAAATTATTTTTCATTATAAACCATATTCATTATAAGAGAGTTACCAGAAAAAAATCCTTAAAATACTATAATACAGCATTAGTTCAGTTTAAATGCAATACAATACGATCACGCAATACATTACTTTGCGAATAACAAAATAGCACAAGTCATCGAGTTAAAACCAGCACTTGATTGTTTACGCTTAATTAGAAAATACTAGCAATATTTAAACAAGTTAGGGACCAGCATTATATTATTTATTAAACTTCTTACTTGATCTACATAACCCACAACGGGGCCTATTATCATGGCTGCTGATAATGCGACTGAGGCTATATCTGGCATTTTTAAAATAATGCTTTTAAGAAAAAGGGTATACTAAAATGAAAGGCAAAAAAAGTCTTGTCCTCCCTTTTTCAGAATCAGTCATTTAACTCTCCTTTGTCCTTCCTTGATAAAGTATTTACCCAGGAAAAATGCATATCTTTTCGATTTGGTATTACCAAATAACAGTTCTTCGCATACAATAATATCGCTTCATTCTAGTTTAAGATCATTTAATAATATTTACATACAAAAAAAAAAAAAAAAAAAAAATGAATAAAAAAATGCGCAAATATTGCTGTATCTCAGTTGTATTTCTATCTAAATAATGAGGTACATTATTAACTTTCAATGAGTCTTGATAATTTTAGTAACTTTCATATTCATTCCACTGAAGCCAATGCTCCACTTCATGAAATAAGATGAGGCTAGTATATTTTGCAAAGTGTATACATTCTGTAGCAACTTTGATTTTTATCTGTTGCCAATTGAACATTATTTAACTATCCTTAGTATATAAGTCTTCTAGGCATTAAATAGAGCAAGCTAAAATATGTCTTTCGTTTTTTGTTTTGCAAAAAATGCATTATCTCTCATATACTACGAGAATTTGAAATGCTAGTTAGAACTTTTGAAAAAAAAATAAAAGATGGTTATGGTTAGTTTTAGTTTTTGGTTTTATCAAAGGATATTTGGAAAATTAAATTAAATGCCATGTTCTCTGACAGAGTATAGTTACGTGTAACTTACCTTTCTCCAAAGCTTAAAATATATATATTATGTGAAACTTCGTCAACCAAGCAAACAACATCAAGCCTTATTATCCATGTCATTTTAGCGATATTACAGTATGAGCAAGGTTTCTAGATTTTATCTAAATTGTTTCGCTTGATTCTAGCTGCTTTTTGAGGAACTAATAATACATTGTATCCACAAATACCCAAATGATGACTAATTAGTAAAATTGCTCAAAACGACACTATTTGAGGATATATAAACCTACCAATAATATCATTAATGCGAAAGGCTAAAAATAATATTATAGATCTCGAGTTTTTATTGCGACACACTGCATTTGAGAAATGAATAGTTGTTAATTTAGAATTATTCAGCAAAGAAGCTGAAATCTGGCTCTTGATGAATACAGTTCCAGTAGTACACTGATTCTCATATTCAGCCCATCTGGATTAATATTTACGAGCATTTTTCAAGGCTTTATTTTTACATGGCAGATAAAGTGTTTTATAAAAAAAACAAACGTGTGCAAAAGTTCTTCAAAAACAGCTGTAAGCTAATGAAATTGAGATAACTTATTTATGTGTATATTACGCATTAAATGCAACTTTAAAATTTTAATTTCAAATCAGTATTTGATTTTATAAAAATTTTCAAATATTTGTAACACTCTATATAAATTAGTTTAAAAAGTACGTCTTGTCGTTTCCCTATTTTCACATCAAATTGGCGAAGCAGAGAGTTTTACAATCATGTAGATCAACATTGAGCATGTCTATTTTTTGTAATAAAAGTTTATTTGGGTCCATATTCGGCTAGAGTAAGTGAGCTTAATGACTTTAGTTGATGTAAATTATTGGTAAAAAATATCAGGTTAATAGCATGATCTTCGAGTACCACCGCGGTAAAAGTTCATTTATTATGCAGCTTGGTGCAGATTTCTTCATTTTTTCTGACTGTGGCAATGTGCAGAAATCCACTTTTTTAGCTGTAAATTTTAATTTTTATGAACCAATCTTCATAATTTCTGCATGTTTGATTCTGAACCTCTCTGAACATTTATGCAGTTAATGAAGGCTTTGGATACTGCAACCATTAGAATCATTGTTCAGGTTCTGCAGTTTTTTAAAAATACCTTTCCAGAGCTACCAGTTATGCTCATTTATATTTCAGGATTTAATGGCTGAAAATGCATTATAGAAGAATAGATATTTATGGATAAAAATTTATTGATTTTATTGGCTTCATTCATTTAAAATTATATAGATATACGATATACTAAATATTAATGCATGATATATATATATATAATACAGTATGCATTAACTACTTTGTGTCAAGCAAAGATTCAATAATTCATTCACCACAGTATATACCACATTATTTACAAATTTTGCCAAAATTATTGTGGAAACGATATAGTTTATGAATCAGTCATCTTTTTAGTGATGAGAAGCGATATACGAACAACGGTTGCTTCGGATTCAAGTACAACGTACATCACAAGGGTAAGGACTAGAAAAATAATCTGGTATACAATAAAATCTAACGTTGCACTACGGCGCAAAGAGGTAATCCAAGGATTGGTTCGTTGGTCCATTTGAAACACTTTATAGGTTCATGAGACAGTTGATGTGCTCAGATGGGCTGATACTGTTTATTCAGCTATTGAGCACTTTTATAGATGTTGTACAGTAAATCATATTTTCTGAGGACTTTATCATATTATTTACATTTCAACGAGTATTTTTTTTGCAGAAAGTATATGCCTGTTGTTTCAATTTTACATAGTTACAAAGGTCTAAAAATTTGGCTATTTTGAAATATCAAAAATAATCGGTTCATGGAATCGCCGATAGGTTTACATGGGCCGGTTGGTTTGTACTTATGCTTCTGGATAAAATTCTGTCAATTCGTCCAGTGGACTGATTCCGGCCCCATTTTAATTTTTTCGACATTTTCCACCCTAATTTTATGCTACGTAAAAGCCCTTGAACGGTGCTTTTTTATATATTTTAAAACGTTGCGTAGCGTGTATTAGCGGTATAGAAAATGTAATAAAAGCGTAATTTCTTAAAACATTGGAAGGTTTTTTCCTTCACAGTAGCTAAAATAAAATAAGAGGAAAACAGCCTGTTGTTCAAGTTTTCCGAATGCACAATGACTCACAAAAATTAATATTATGAATGAGTATAGTACATAATAACAACAATGTTTATGTAAAGTGGCAGTTTACTTGAATTAATATCCATAGAGATTGCGTTTTAATTATTTTCAATAAGAGCGTGCAGCAAGGTATAGGTGCATTTGGATAACAATTATTTTTTCAACACACAGTAAATTACAAAGTTTATCCTTTTATATTACTGTTTTTAAGATGTGTGCCTACTCTCATCTAAAGTTCATGATTATTTGGATTAAACTTAAGATACCTTTTTTTTCAGTTTTTTGCAGCTGTAAAAAGTAAAATTCAGATAGTTTTCAAATTTTTTCGCCCAATATCGGGTCTAATCATATCAAATATTTAACATGCATGCATCTCCTCTCTACAAGCCATTAATATATGTTCAAAGTTCGAAAATAGAGTAGCTAATATTAAAATATAGGCGCGCTACCTCATCATTGACTCAACTGATCTAAAATTAATTGAAAAAAAGTGAACCCCAAAAACTAAAATGCTAATTTTTTGCTTTCACAAAGTAGAATTTATTGGGAGCTACTCTGCTGTTTTTGTTTCATCAAAAATTATTGATTTTTCGTTGAGATAATCAAAATCATAGCTCACATTACAGCTTAAAATCTATACTGACTGAGTTCCAATTGATTTGACAAATTGATCCAAAAATGATCCAAAAAACAAAATTGTTTGATAGCTCATAAACTGCAAAATAAGTTAAGATAAAATATTAAATGGTTTTTGTACATCTTAAAATTCTGCATTTGGAAAAATAAAAATTGAACAAATGTTTCACATTAAATTTTGCGTAAAATGCAGTTGAAATTCTAAGGGTTTTTTGAAGATGCAAGCCACTTTTTATAACCATATGTCAAAAATAAAAATTTGACATAATGTGTCACAAAAGCAGCTATTAATCAAGCTATTGACAAGCTTTTTATCTACATTTTTCATGGAGAAAACAGGATTTCTGCCAACTTTTTTTTTCAAATCCAAAATTTGAAACCAGGGTACACTCGTCTTTTTGGGGAGCAAAATCGAGGATATTCTTTTTTTTTACACATTTTTAAGGATATCTCCATGAAAAATTAATATTTTTAAAAAAAACTAAAAAGGAGCTAACAGAGCTTACTGAGCCCTATAATATAAATAAAAAACAACTACTACTCTCAGTTTAATAAATATTTGAAATCTACTACAAAAAATGTTAAAAAAGGAAAAAAAAAAAAAGTGCTCAAAACTTTATAATAATTAAACATGTTATAAAGAGCTTTAAAACAAGTAATTTTTATTATCAAAAAGTATTAGCATAGCTTAAGTTTTTGTGGAGATATGAAAGCTCAAAATTTTTAACTTTTACTAGTAAAATACGTGTAGAATCTGAAACATTAGCACTGAAAAAAGTTATATATATACTAACTGCTAAAAATAGGATATTTTTTGGACACTTGTTTTTAAATCAAAGTTGAACATCTCAGGCACATTGGCATATAATTTTTTCTAAGGGTTATTCAGTGAGAAAAAAAGTAAATTAGTAGGGATAAAAAGTAAAAAGCGAGACCAAGTCCTTGAAAAAAAAAACATTGAACTTTATATGCTTTTGAGTCTTTTGTTATATACGAAATAATTGGGAACAGGTAGCATAATGAAGTCAATTGACATGTAATATAGCTTAGAGGTAGATAATCTACTATCTAGTAAAACATATCGCAGAAAAAAAATATGATTTACCATTAGTTAATGTTACCAATTACTGGTTATATGTTATAATGATAAAAGAAAGTAAAATAATAAATAATAAAAGTGATATAATGGATGGAAAGAGAAAGAGAGGAGATCAAGAATACCTAAAAATGCAACAAGTACTTATGCAAAAATAAAACAATGGGTAAATACAAGGCTATCTTTTAGAGTAAACCCGAGGATGTTTGTTTTACACCTTTTTGAGGATATCTCTTCAAAAAACCAGTATTTCGAGAATAACTAAATTAGATAAAGTAGAGCTCAATATTGTCTATGACTTGAATGTAAAAATTATGTTGGCCAATATGGCGAATATTTTGTAATTTGCTATAAAAAAATCAGAAAAAAAAAGACCTCTAATAAAAAAGGTGCTTCGATTTTCCTTGTACTTTAATATTTTATAAAGCACTTTAAAACAACTAAGTTTTATTCTTAAGTATTAATATAGCTTAATTTTCTGCCAAGATATAAAAGCTCAAAGTTTAAGTTTTTAGCAGTGAAATACGTGTAAAAATCTGCAACACTAACACTAAAAACGTTATATTAACTGCAAAAAATAGAGTATTTTTGATTACATAATTTTGGATGAAAGGGGAGCAGCTCAGGTATATTGAATACTGACACATAATATTTTCGTAAGATTATTTAGTGGAAAAAAAAGAAGGGCAAGAATGAAAAGTTGTGCTTAGTTTTGAGGGAAAAAATAGTGAATATTACCTGTTTTTGAGTCTTTTGTAAGATATGAAATAAATATGTGAATAGAAGACATGGTGCGACCAGTTTATATTTATCTTGCAATGGCTAAAATATATTTTGAAAGTTGTATAGTATGTGGTTAGTTAAAGAAAAGTAATACTCTCCAATTGTGTAAATTAACAATTTCGGAATTCAGCATATATTGATTTGACAACTCAAGCATATTTATGCTTGACATGGCAATGAAGAGTTGCATAAAGTATGATACTATATTATAATACTACTGCATGCTAAAAAAGTATATGCTCCCATCATACACGTTTAATTACATGGCAATGGAAGACAGACGATTTAATTTTTGATATGTATTAGGGTATTCATCTCTAATCTGATTTAACACTTAATGATCCTCCTGAAAGAGAGACTTCCTCTTCTTCTTCTTCTTGCTCTGCAATATCTTCAAATTTTTGATCGCTTTCAGAAGAATGGTCATCGTTAATTGCCACTTCACTCACTGGTCTTTCGTTATCGAGTAAGAATTTGGACAGCTTATGCCATATTTTTTCACCAAAGCCTTTCCATGCAATAGTAGCAAATATAAACTCGATACTTGCAAATGTAAATATAAATGCGAGTGCAGTAAGAATGCTATGAAAGTACATATAATAACTAAAGGGAATGGTTAGTCTCTTGCCTGGATACCTATTTTTTTTTAAAAAAAAAAATACTCACCGAAGGCCCTTAAGATTGGCAAGAATCATTAGCTTTGCATCATAAATCTGAATTCTTGGATCCGAAATAGCAATTGAAACTGAATCTACGGCTCTAGGCTATACAGATATAGAAATCAGCAACTTGTCTTTATTGTGAGACAAGCACACAGGTATCCATCTTACCTTCAATTCCATAAAGTCATCTACCAACTTGATTGTAATCACTTGACTCTCCTCTGTTAATCCCACTAACAGAGGAAGTGCTTTAGCAAATACTCTCATAATTCTTTGAGCTTGAGATTGATATCGTAAGATTCCAGGTCTACTCGAATGTAAAATGGTAGATCCATTTTGTGCATTGAGATTGACATCAATCATAAAATTTCCAATATCAAAATTGGTGTCTGAAGTGGGAACATGCAATTGGATAGAAACATCATAAACTTGTTCATGTCTTAAAGGCTATCATTTTAATGTTAGTTTTTTTTGTTGTTACCATATACATTATACATACCATAGTGTGAATGTCAACTATAGCTTTTGGTCCTTGTAAAGGTTTATAATGAAACCATATAGGTTGTACATTTGTAATAGGTGGTACATACTGGTTGTAGAACATGATATAGGCTATTAAGCTGGTTACAACAATCCAGGAAATAGTAACAATCAAAACAGTCGTCTTGACAAATGTTTTTTGTGCAGCAGGAGCGAAAAAAACTTTACAAAATGGTAGCATGATAAATTTTATCATTCGAAAAAGCACCATGACGATTGGATGAGATGGTTTTGATTGTTGTTCCTCTGAATCTTCCACTTCTATTGAACCGCTTTCTTCTTCGACCAGAGCGTTCTGTTCTAGCCCTTGAAAATCAGTATCTACTGAAGGAACGACTTGGAATTGATCAGACTGTGTATGTAAAGCAAATGTTAATCAATAATTAGTGTTTTAGTTATAAAAAAAATGAAGGGGAATTACACTCTCTGCCATATCCGATAAAAGAGCATCTGAATCTGTTGGAGGCATATTATTATTGTTATTATTTTAATTTTCAACCAAGGTAAAAACGTTGATATTAAAAAAGAAGAGAAACTGAAAAACTTGTTTCAAAAATCATGTTAAAGTTTATACATTCGAAACGTCAGGTGTTTAAACAACAGCAACCAATGTAATCATTTTATTTAATGTCTGAATTCGCCTGTATATTCAATACCCATTGCATATTTCATGATTTCAGCCTATATATAGAAAGAGTAAATTAGCATGTGGATATTATAAATCTTCAATGCATTTAATTTTACCTTTACAAAATCCAAATTATTAACAGCATTCAAGCCAATAGATCGAACCCAAGTAATAGGAGCGGCATCTGTAGAGAACAAGCGATGCAACTTATCACAAGAGCTAATCATCATAATATTTCGCAAATATCTTTCAGATGCGTATTGTCTCAATAAATGAATACTACCAATGTCTTGACCTTCAGTGGTACCTCTTTCTAATAATTGAGAGAGACATTCGACATCTAATAATCCTTGGTTCATACCCTGACCAGCAAGGGGATGTGTAGCATGAGCGGCATCACCGACAAGAGCAACACGATCAGCTACATAACGCTCTGAATTTCTCAAGCGGAAGGGGAAAGAAGCCCTGGATTTATCTTGTACGTCAATGACTTGAGGAGGAAGTGAGTATTCTCGATCTAATGCTTCTTGATCATTTAAGGGTTTCTTTGCTACACTCTCTCTCCAAAGATAATCTTCTTGTATATCGCATTTTGATTCAAATGTGGTTGAATCAATTTGTTTATAAAGGTAATTAAGGTCGACATTTGACATTCTATATGCAGCATTGACTAAACTACAAAAATCTTTGGGGGATACGTTTTTAAGTGCTTTGGCAATGGCAGGTTTTGTTGACCAGACCATAGAAGCATATTCATCATTTAACTAATAGTATCATGTTAGAACCTTAGAAAATGGGAAGGGTTTTTTTAACAGTAAACTTACAGGAAGCATAGCAATGGGACCAGTTGGTAAGAACCTTTGCCAAGCAGTGTTATTAGGACGCTCGGGATCAAGTTTTAACGTGGCAACAACACCATGAGCATCGTAATCCCAACCAAGGGAATCAATATGAGCAAAACTGCGTACAGGACTATTGATACCATCAGCGCCAATCTATGATAAAAATATGAATTTTTCATGTTGGCCAACATAATTCTGTTTAAATTTACCAGTAAACGAGCCTTCAATTTCTTTCCATTGTCTAAATGTACAGTTGGCCAATCTTGTAAATCAAGGCCCTCAGTCTCTTGCTGAGGTTTATTATCCAAAGATCTTTCAATTTCTGCAACTTTTACCTTTTGAATAAAGTCAATATGAGAACCTTCAGCACGACATTCATCTAATCTTTTTAAAGCGGCACTTTGAAGGTTGACATTTTCAACGATATATGCAATTGTGTTCTCTTCAATATTATTATTAACATTGTAACTATTTAATAATGCAGAATCCAAATGAATGCGAGCATCTGTAACACCATCCCATACTTTCATATCTCTATATCCGTTTGTTCTATCCATTGCCATGTGTTTTGTCATGCCAATCTCTATAATAATGTGTCGGTGTCCATGACAGACTTTAATAGGTGACTACTATAAAAACTTACTAGAGAAGAAGCCCAATGAACCAGGAGTTAAAGATACTACACGATTTGAGAAATTATCGGCTTTAGGTTCCCATTGCTTGACGCTTGATAAATCCATAGCTTCTACAAGTGCAATACGACTTTGACGCATAGATGGGCGAGATGCTAAATGTATTTTCTTGATTAATATTATGTAAAAGAGTCTAATCAATTAACCAAAATAATATTACCAAGAGAACAAGCAAGAGTGACACCTGCTATACCGCCGCCAATGATAACAACATCATAAGCATTTTCAAGATCTTGAGCAACAGTTGCTAAATGACGATTTTTATTAATCGCGTATTTTGTAAAAGGTCGAACTAAATGTTTGCTTTGAATTGTTCGTAACATGGCAATTTTGTATATGAAAATAAAATAAAATAAAATAAAATAAACAAAAAAAAACCTAGTTGACCTGGCAAATCGATGCTCGGTTTGTATTCAATATTGCTTTTTTTTTTGGCAGGTTATTGAATAACCGCAAACTTTCTTGAATTGAATTGAAAGATTTTTCTGGATCTTTTTTGTGGAAGTACTACATCTTGCGCAGCATCTCCATTGAAAAAATGGATGATTCAACTGAATTCTCTTCTCAAGTAATTGAAGAAGAAGATTTTTTTTTTGACGATGATGATGATATTGAACAAGAGGATAACAATGACCAAGAAGTTGCAACTAAGCAGCCTGTTTCTAATGACAAAAATGAATCTTTCAGAAGCTTGTTAGCTGGGCCCTCAACAAACAAGGTTTTTTGATGACCTTTTTTTTTTTTTTTTTTTTTCTACAAAATCCTAATATTTAAAAAATTATTTCAGGCTGGTTTGGCTAATGTAGATAAAGATAAAGTGAATGCTATTATTTATGAACAGTCCAAGGTTAATACTACATTTTTTATTTCATTGATTTCATTGTATTTATAATTGTTTTATAGGGTTCTAAATTTTTTGAACGAGAAAGAAAACGAGATGAAGCAGTAACAAAACGTATCAATGCTATTCTTGCAAAATACGAATTAATCAAAGATAAAGATCTTTCATTTGAACGACGCATTGCAGACAACATGATTCGAGACTTGGAAGACACTAGAGACTTAACACAATGTATTTGCCATATGGATATGGATGCATTTTATGCTTCTGTTGAAGAATTAACAGATCCAAACTTGAAAAAGGTACCAATGGCAGTGGGAGATATTTCAATGTTATGTACTAGTAATTATATAGCTCGACAATACGGTGTTCGTAGTGCGATGCCTGGTTTTATTGCACGCAAATTATGTCCAGAGCTTGTCTTGGTTCCCCTTCATTTTCCAAAATACAGAGAAGCATCAAAGAAAGTAAGGGCTGTATTCGAAAAATATGATCCCAATTTTGTACCCATGAGTTTAGATGAGGTAAACCTGTTAAATGAAATGCACCGACAGTAAGAAATTCTAATACATTTTGACATAGGCTTATCTGAATTTGACGGAGGTAGTTTATTTATTGGTTTAGTGTATACATATTTGATTCTAAAATTCATTTATGCAAAAAGTATCTCAAAACTACAGACTTGACACCAGTTCAATTAGTGGAACAAATTCGAAATGACATCTTTGAATCGACTCAACTAACCGCAAGTGCAGGTAATCTCATCAAATACGGTACTTTCATTATATAACAAAAGCTAACTGATTCAATAACTAGGTATTGCTTGTAACAAGACATTAGCAAAAGTGTGTAGTGATATTAATAAGCCCAATGGTCAATATTATTTGCCAATTGACCGTGCATCCATTGTTAAATTCGTCAAGGATTTACGAGTACGTCAAATTCCAGGTGTAGGCAGAGTAACCGAACGCGTATTGGATGCACTCGGTGTTCAAACATGCGGTGACATTTACTCACATCGAGCAGTTTTATATAAATTGTTGAGTCCCACTAGCTTCCAGTTCATGCTCAAAAGTCATTTAGGCATCGGTAGCACATCATTTAATACAGATGTGGATAAAAAGAGCATGAGTACAGAAAGAACGTTCAAAGATATGTCAGATCCAGAACAACTTTTTCAAAAAGTCAAAGAGCTTTCAATTATGCTTGAACAAGATTTAGAAAAGGCAGGAGCAGGAGGATACATGGGGCGTAATATTGGCATTAAATTAAAGTCCGTTACTTACGAGTGTCGTATTCGATCAAAAACATTTCCAAGCTATATATGGAAAGCTAAAGATATTGAGAGAATAGCAAAAGAATTGTTGATCAAGGAACTTCCAATAAATATAAGACTTATGGGAATTCGTATATCCATTATGAAACCTAGAGGAAGTGAAGATGAAAGTGTCATGAAGGTATTATATTAGCTAATTACATAAATAGTTCATCTGATTGTTTATAATACAATTTATGCATAATAGTATTTTACAAAAGTTCCTCTTCCAGAATATCAAGAGCAGCAAACAAAGCAACAACAAAACAATGACATTAAACAAGAAGATACCCTCAACATACTTGTTTGTCCTATCTGTAATCGACAATTAAAGCTGGACAATTCTCAATTTAATCAACACGTAGATGAATGTCTGAGTAAAATTGAAGTAAAAGCTATTTTACAAGAGGAAAAGTCCGAGAGCAGTAGCAGTAATAGTAATTATAACAGTAGTAATAGCGATGCTGGCCCTGTACCTAAACGCATGAAAAAGTAAGTTCTGATATCTATTGATTGATAAAATGGGTTTTAAATGCATTTCTTATAGATCTAATAGACGTAAAAATGGCAAATCTTTGTTAGATTATTATTCTCCCTCATAGTATTCAGTTAATTTTTTTTTTTTTTTTAGATGAGACTAAGGGGAAGGAGATAAAATAACTTTAATAACGAATATTCTCATATACGGGTTCATTTTCGCAATATGATTCATATTAATATGTACTATCAGAATTTATCATTTTTATAAAATACACTAATTCAAGAGATTTCTTTACCATGATAAACTTCTAGACAAGCATTATCTAATTTGTACTACATTCCTTCTTTATATATTAAGGATGGGGTAAATTTAAAACACGATGTGTTACTACTGGGCATTTTCGACTTATGAGAAAGTTTAGATACGCCTTGGGAAACTAATTTTGTTATTTTTTCCAGGTCAAAAAAAGGGGAACATTACGTCTGATTATCTAATCAGAATGTAGGTTTATAAAAAAAAAAAAAATTTTTTTAATGAAAATGTAAAAACTTGTAAATATAGCAGTAAATAATATATGCTATTCCCATTTTCCAGTGCATAATGTAGCCTTTCCCTCTATTCTCTTTTTTATTTTTCTCCCTCAACACTGTATCAAGACTAGTATATTCTGATATTCATTTAGGGTAAATTGCTACTAGGGGAGGTTTGGGAACCGGGAAGATAACGGTAGTTTAATTTATAAGCAAGACACTATTGATTTTGATATGGTGGGTTTATAACTACACAAGTCAAAAGGCATTAAATTATTCTACCCCAGTTTCGGAAGATATTGTATGGACGGGAAAGAGAGATCATTAAGTGACACACAGCTCAAGTTAATCGGACAAACAATGTTAAATTTTTCCCGCTTTATAATAAATAATAGAGAGGAATCTCTCAATGTTTAGCTTATTTTCCCTTTCTTTTTCTCATAATACAACAAACAAACAAAAATGAGCACTCCAGTTCCAATCTTTGTTTTAATGGGTACTGCTGGTTGTGGTAAAACCAGTGTTGCTTGTGAAATGCAAAAACTTTTGAACTGTCATTATCTCGAAGGTGATTCCCTTCATCCTCTCGCAAATGTTGAAAAGATGGCTGCAGGTAAATTTAGTTTTGTTTTTGGTTTGGGATTGGCACTTATGGCTAAAATTTTGTGTGAATAGGTCACCCATTGGAAGATGATGATCGTTGGGCTTGGCTCCGTTTAATTCGTGATCATTTAACAGTGCAAGCAAAGGAAGTATATGATTTGGATGTCAACTCACTTAGTCGTTCTGTTGTCGTTACTTGCTCTTCTCTTAAAAAGGTGTATCGTGATATTTTACGTGAGGTTCCTGCTGAATTAGGTACCGTTATCTTTGTCTACTTGAAGGGCACTCGTGAGTTATTGTTGCAACGTATTCAAGGTCGTGTTGGTCATTTCATGCCTCCCTCTATGCTTCAATCTCAATTAGATACCCTTGAGGAACCTAAAGAGGAAAATGAAAAGGTTATTATTGCTAGTATCATCCCTCTTCCTGACGTTGAGGCTAAGATTATTATCGAGGAGGCTATTAAGAAGGGTTATTTGCCTTCTACTGCTCTTTAAAAAGTTGTATTTTTTCTTCTTTCATTAGAGAAATAAGCTTTCTCTGTTATTCCTTTTTGTGTATATTATTTACCGTTGTAATTTTCTCTCTCTCTCTCCATTTTTTTTTCTGAATAAATTTCATTTACTCATCCACCATGACACAATTTGAATACAAAACATATTTTGAGTTCAATGACAGCGACTTATCTACAAATTCATTTAGTTTATCGCATATTAAAACTACGATTTTCCAGTTAAAACTTCCCTACACAAGATTATATAAGAAAACAAGGGAAACTTTGTAACTGAATAACCAATTTAAAGTTATCATTATTTAAACCTAGGCCACTGCTTCAATTCAATGCATATAGTATTAATCAATTACCTTCAAATTTTATACGTTGCAGCATCCTTTCTAGGGTCGTCAATGGCTCACAAAATGAAACGTTTTCATCTGTACAGATCTTAAAAATGTGGAACTTGTACGGCCTAACAAACGATAGATTTTCAAAGAATTCTCTTTTACAGCTGATTTCATTAAATAAATTCACATCATACACATACATACATAATTTGCTCCTCTATATCTTTATTTTTTTTTTATTTATGTAAATTATAGATTATTTTTGTCCGAGCTGCTTCATCCTCTACATAACAATTTCAATATATATTATACAGGATTTTATATAAATATATACAAGCAGACAATTCATAAACTTAATTTTATTAGCAAATAGTTTGGAAATTGCCATTATCCATAATTCTTCCTAAAACTTAATACTGTTGCAAATTTTAAGAAATGCAAAGGCTTCTTTACATATATCATTTATTGATATATCTGTCAATTTGAAAAAAACCGTAGTAAACACAATTAAAAAAAAAAAAAAAGAAAACAAAACAGTAGAACCGTAATACACTAAAATAAAGATAATATATGCGACATTAGATTCAAAAAAAAATTCAACACTTCTGATATTCTTAATATCCAGAAATTTAAAAGCTGCTGAATAGCATTTCGTTTTAATCAATAAAAAAAAGAAATTAGAGCTTTTTACTGTCATATATTTTAACATCATAATACAATGTATATACTAAGAAAAATAATGCCAAAATATTCAAATAAGTTGATTAATTAACTTATCACTTAAACTTAAAAGCATCAAAACAGCAGATATAGAACCTATTGGGCTACAACAAAGACTTGTTGAGATAATCAAAACAATAATTCTCATTATAGTCGAAGACCTATACTAACTGAGCCTCAAAATCGATTTAACAAATCTATTCAAAAATGATTCAATAAACAAAAATTTTCAATGGCTCATGAACTGCAAATTAAATTGAGCTAGTATACTAAATATCTTTTATACAGTCTTTGATTTTGCATGTACCTAGACATATACTTCACATTAAAATTTGCGTAAAATGCATTTGGAGTTTAGAAGATTTTTGGAGATACATACTGTACCACTTTCCATGAACATGCCTAAAAGTTATACAATTGATATAATTCGTAGCAAAAACATCTATCGATCTGGCTATTGAAAAAAATTTAGCTACATTTTTCGTAGAGAAAACGAGATTTTTGTTAGTTTTTTTTTTAAAAAAATTTAAAATTTGGGACAAGGGTATACTAGTCTTTTTTTGTATGAAACTTGGATATGCTCTTTTTTTTTTTATATTTTTGAAAATATATCCATAAAAAATAGATAGTTTGAAAAGAACTAAGTTGCACCCGACAGAGTTCAACGGGGTCTATAACATAAATCATCATTAAAGACAAACAAAGCTTCAAACCGGCCAAGTTATGTACCATTTGAGTTCAAACCAGGTTTTCAAAAAAGTTCGTTTGAGAAAGACAAGCTTTTAACTTCTTTTCAAAAAGCGCGTACGAAAGAGACAAGCTTTGTGTTATTTAAATTTGAAGACAATTAGTAAATGATATAATATTACTAAACATCATAAGTTTGTCTTACTTTAAACATTTATCACTTGACAGGCAAAATAAGATAATAATTCTGCTACATTTAAGATTTGAAAAAAAGTCAAAAGCTCGTATGGGATGAACGAGCTTCTAAAAAACCTCGGCAGCGTAAAATAGACTCGGCTCGTTTTAAATACCTAAGTATGAATAAAAAATAACTGCTGCTCAATCTAACAAATATTCTAAAAACCTGCTTCAAAAAGAATAAAAAAAAAGAGGAAATAAATCCAAAAAAAAAAAATTCAATTTGCTATAAAACGCTTTAAAACAAGAAAGCTTTATTATTGGAAACTGTTAGTATAGCTTAACGTTTTGCGGAAATGTGTAGACTAAAAGTTCTTAACAATTATTTTTTTTATATAAGGAAATAATTTTTTACTAAAATTATTTCATTGTTTAATGTTCTACTAGCGTACCTGGACTAGGGAACAGAAAAGTAAAACAAGGAAAATGGGGGACAAGTTCTAAATGATTGAATGAATACTTTAATTTTTAATAAATAGTAGTAGATCAGCGGTAAAAATGTGAAACATTAGTACTAGAAAAGTTGTACCAACTGCTAAAAATAAGATATTTTTGGAATCGTGTTATTAAATAAACGTTGAGCATTTCATGTAGATCGATATATAATGTTTTATCAATGTAACATAATGAAAAAGAAAGCTGATCAGGGCTGAAAAGTGGGACTCAGTTTTTAAGGGAAAATCAGTAAATTTCATGGATTTTTGAGTATTTCAGGAGATATACAATGAATTTAGGAGCAGGTAGCATATTGTGACCAAAATTTATTCATTATGTATTATCCAAGTGTATCTGGAACGTCTTTTAATATGAAATTAGCTGTGAAAACGTGTGTCTTCGAGTTTTTGAAGATTATCAACTGTGGAATTTAACTTTTCTTAAATTAGTTATCAATCGTTATGAATTCTATAACTGGCTATACTTGAATAACTGAAATACATGCGTATTTCCGTATATATGTATGTATAAATATGTATTGATTTAGCACAAAACTTATATGCTATTATATGATGTGGGGAGGGCAATTTCAAAGTAAACATGATGCCTAATGATATTTAAAACATTTACATAAAAATAATACTACTTGCAGTGGAATTACATACTAAAAGATTAATAATCATATGATAGCTCAATTTGCATGTATCACTCACAAAGTTTATGCCACTGGAAATATACCCAAATGTAGCAATAATAATCAAATACTCAAAATAAACGCAATAACACCATGGCCTCCTGGATACTCCCAGAACACGTGGATGTGCTCAAATGAGACTGTCAATAGGCTCATTAAAGGTCATCATTGTGCTCATACAAGTTATGAGAGCATCTCCGATATTGACTGAAAAGCTAATTAATGAAAAGTTATAAGATAGTGTCTCCAAAAAATATGAATTCCTTTTGCTTGGTTAATAACAAGAAACTGATCGCAATCGAGCAGTGCTGGCATAAGCAAGCAACCAAGCTACCTGCTTGGGCTCGCTTGAATTGCATGTTTTTCAGGATATTACTTGCTTTTGCTTGATTGCTTAATTTAAAAGTAATTAAGCATATAATAAATGGCAATTTTATTCAATTTCCACAATTTTAACTTTTCAAAAATCAAAATTCACCACATTTTGTATTAATATCTAGCTAAAAATATGTAGTGCAATGTTTGCGCTCGTACTTAGATTTGCTCATATCTGTTTGAGTGCTCGTGCTCGGCTAGCTTGAGCTTTTATAAAACTAATTAGTGTTTGGCTTATACTTAACTAATTGCTATTCCAATTAAAAATGCTTGACTTGACACCACGGCGAAATAATGTGCAGCAAATCGCCACATTTGTGCATCGAATATGGCGAAAATAATGTGCAGGATCCAGAATTCGCTTCAGCTCAAAAATTAGAGTAAAAATTAGGTTTTTTATAGCTTAGGTTCTCAATAGAATAATTGCTTTATTAAATGGCATACAAATGAAATAAAAATACATAAAAAATACTATATAAGATAGTACATGTCTAGCTAAATCGTTAC
>JAEPRC010000256.1:0-53828 GCA_016758945.1 Mucor plumbeus
GTCAGAATCTATTCCAACTTGAACCTTAAAAATTGCGCACACACACACGTGGAAAAAAATAGTAAATATAGTAAATTAGATAACATGTCCATTATACATTTACCTGGTATGCGATATATTCGAGATGAAAAAACACAATTTCGTGTGGAGACGATGCACATTACGGGGTTTTGATAAACCAGCAATACTAATCGGATATCTAAGCAATTAATTTAAAATAATTACTATACAGCTATGTATTGATTTGATGTAATTGCTAGCATTTTGTTTTCATCCATTGCAATTTTCAGCATTACCAAAATGCGGGGTTTAAAGTTAAGAAAATGATGATCCAGAAATATACATTACTTGGTTGAATCTACATCTTCATCTTAAACCAAATTCATATTAGTTTGAATTTGACACTCATTTAATATATATTTTAATTTCGTTTTATCTAAATTTCATTTTACTTTGTCTAAATTTTATGTCTGTTTCGTCCAAAAATATAATCTTTTCGTCTGAATTTGAAGTAACTGTATTACCATTGAAATTTGGCTGTACGATAATGTTAAAGAGGCGATATTTCGTGATACAGGCACTCTAAACCATTGGTTTCTAAGTGAAAAGTCGTCCTCTCAACCACTTTAATATATCTATACATAATTTAAAATTTTTGGAATAAAAGCAAAATCTGTGTTTTAGATCATTTTTTCCTTGCTCCTACAGGGGGGCTGGACAATGAAAGTGGGTTCTAAGGCTTTTTCAACCCAAAAATGAGACTTTTTACTATGGTATATGTAATATCAAAATGTATCTAAGAGCTTGTTGCTGTATGTGGCACTGTTGTATGTTTTGATAATTATGCAAAATTTTGACTTTTGGTCCAAAAACCGTTTTTTTGTTTATTGGCAAATATTCAACAAAAACTGTATCAACCAGTTCGAAAATTGTATCATTCTATTCAATAGCAGGTTTTCTATAGGTAAGCTTAAAGAATGATTTGATGTTTACATAATAAGGTTTTGTAATAATAAGCATAATAGTTTTTTTTTATAAAACGATGGAGAAATCAAACAGCTAAAAACGTTGTTTAAACGCCGACAAATATTATTCTTGATTTTAGTGTTTTTATTAAAAGGGCTATAAAAGCACAATTGAATGATAGAATTGTAAAACAAAAAATACAAATACAATTAAAGTATATGAGTTAGTAATTGAATAAAAACCTTAGTCTTTTAAACTTAATAGAGACTGCGCAAAAACCCTTCAAAACTGCATACATTTAGTTTGAGATACATTTCAATTTGTATCATTCAGCATTAGTCTTTATCACAGAACTATGTTTTACAACAACAGTATGTACAAATAAAATTTACAGTTCATTGGAACTTTTTTGTTGGTAAATTTTTTTTAAAATTAACGTATATAACATATAAAAGAAGAAAAAGTGAAAAAAAAACTAAACAACGGCAAAAAAAAAAAAAAAAAGAAAAGAAAAAGTAAAAAGAGAGAGGTAACTAAACGTCAGGGAAAATGTATATGTATATTATAGAAAAGTGATCAATTAAAAGTTATCGCTTAAATAATTTTCTTCATCAATAAACGTAGCAACAACAGTTCTATCAGCAAATTTACGACCTGCAAGTGAGCGTAAAGCTGCTAGTGTTTGTTGAGGATCATCGTATCTTACAAAGATCTAATAAAAGATTTAAATGAGTATCCAGCTTATTTCTTATAAAAAGTCAAATTTTACCAAACCACATCCAGGAACTGATTTATCTCTACTTGGTCTAGGAATCTTCATATCAACGATTGTACCAAACTTGGAGCATTCTTCTGCAATATCATCCCAAATATCTAATAATTCAATTGCCATATTAATTAATTGTTAACTCCAAGTATATGCAAATGTGTCAAACCTTTATATTCTTCATCATCTTCTAATTCTTCGGGTGTAACCATATTCATCAATTGCAAGACACGAGTAGCTTCATCTTCCTTTGCACTTGAAATGGGTAAATAATCTGCAACAGTAAGAGGTACTTGACCAGTAGCATATTCAGTAGGAAGCAAACCATGCTTAGCACCAACACTAGCACGTTGAACAACCAATTTACGATCTCCTAATTCCATGTTATTCAAACCTTGACAAGCTAAATCTGTGACATTAGGATCTGCATATTCACAAAAAGCAAAACCCTTATTTGCTCCAGTCACTGGATCTTTAACTAAATTGAATGCACGCAATTCACCAAATGATTTTAATAATTCTACTACTTGATCATCGTTCAAATATACAGGAAGACCACCAATGAAGATCTTGTTGGGTGTGTCAGGTACATTAGTTGATACTAAACCTGGTAATTGATTTGGCATATCAGCATATTCTCCATCAACAGGAGCTTGATAATCTTTAGGTCTACGAATCTTGAGTTGTTGTCCTTGGAACATGATACCATCAAATGCCATGGCAGAAGTTGCTTGTTCAGGTGTTTGAAATTCAACAAAAGCGTAATTTTTATCATGATTAATTTGAACAGCTAAAACAGGTGTTGTGTCTGCTAAATGTAATTTTTCCATTGTTTCATTAAAGAAATCAGCCATAGGCTTTTCATCAATACCAAAAGGAATTTGTCCAACATAAAGTCTCTTTGCTTGTCTAGCTAATGTAGCATTCAAGGCGACAGGACCAGCAGCACCCTGAGTAACGCGAATACGAGATCCGTCGTGCATCATATGGTCTGAAGGAGGGGGAGGTTGGAAAGATTGAGGGGTACGAGTACCAACAACTTGACCAGGTAAAGGAAAGAGACCAGTAGATTTAACTTGTTCGGCTGACATACCCTCCATACCAGCAGGTGCCATGTCCCAATTGTGAAGTTTTCTCTCTCTCTTACTCAAAGGAATAACATTTTCATCATCACGACGACGAGAGCTAGGACTACGTCTTCTGCTAGAACGACGTGGAGGACTAGGACTTCTTCTACGTCTGCTGCTGCGATAATCTCTATCATCTCTATTACTTCTGCCATGGTGACGGTCGCGAGGAGAACGTTCACGTCTGTCTCTCGATCTTCTACGTCTACTATCTCGGTTATCGCGAGATCTATCATGGTAACGATCTCTGCTATGACGTCCATCTCTACTTCCTCTATCCATTTCTCCAGCACCACTACCACCACCATTGCCGCCATCTCTTCTACGGTAATCGTCGTTTCCTCCATGATAACCCATCTCTTCGCCATAACGAGCTAAACAACTAGGGGGTTAGTGTTTAATGAACAATGAAACTAGGTTAATCAATTGTATTACCTTGGGATTCGTGGCCACCATAAGGGTTTTCAGTAGAACCATGGAGTTCTTGACCTACAGAGTTTAAAAATGAGCTAGCAAGATCTGCTGCTGATTGCTGTGGAGCAGCTAGCAAATAATTATGTTAGAAACATTGTAATAACAATTACGAATGAATAAACATTTACCATTTGAGTCTCTGTTCCATCCGTAAGACATTTTCTATACAATTTAACAAATGATATATTTAAAAAATGAACTAGTTTATATATTTAAAACGTTTCAAAGAATGTAACGCCTTGTTATGTGCAAATAGAAGAAGATAAAACACTATTCTCTCATGAGCCCTCATGTGTGTTTTGGCAAATTTTTTTGAAATAACTGGTAACATTGAAACCCAGGTTCTGGAAGTTGAGAAAAGTTCCATTCATATTCTATGTGTTTATTATCATCTTTTAAAAGTTTTCTATGGGATTCACTTTATTGAAAAGCAAAAAGAAAAATATATATATATATATATATATTAATTTGTTAATATAGACATTCTAGTATACCAAAAAAAAAAAAGCGTTCAATCTATAAATTTTTTTATTTATATTTATAAATGTTTCTTCAGTGATTAATCAATTTTTCTTTAAATATCAAACTCGTTCAAGAATTCTTATTGAAAATTTGCTTTATTCACAAGTTTAAATTTTATTGCATATTGTTAATTGATGAAGGCTCCATTTGAATTACTTTTTTCTTTTCTTTTTTTTATTGACTAATTTAAGAGAATTTTAATATAAGATCTTTTTAATGTATGACTGATTTCTACCAGCCTGTAACTCCAATTCATTTAACGATTGTACTTTGAACCATAAAACTGTCATTGCAAGTTCAGTATCAGATACAAGGTCTTCATAATGCGATCCTGTAATGCTCTTGAATAATTCACCAGCAACTTGATGTTTTTGCTGCTTTGCAAGATAATGATTACAGGTTCTATCCTCTTTTTCAACAACAATGCAAATCATTGAACTGACGAGTTTCTTACTACAACGATGTGTAAAAATATCAAATACTAGTGAATCAAGATGTAAATTAGATAAATCATATACAAAAGTAGATATTCTGCTATCCTTTGGGGCATTTGGTTCAATAATATCAGTACTGAATTCTGACGAACAGTTGATTAAACTGAGATTTTTCAAATTGGGATGGTGTAAAGCGAGAGTATTTAATAGTTCTGAGTTAATGGTCATTCCTTTTATTGTCAAGCTGGATAACTTTGAACTTAAGGCTGTACATGAGTTATAGTTCCAGCAAAGAGATGGTGGATGTTGAATATGTATAAAAGAAGCATCATGCGAGAAATAAGTCACCGGAGAGCGCTCAAGAACGATTGCTAGTTCTTGGAGATTAGGACATAAGCGAAGCACAAGATCGATATCTGATGCTTCTTCATGTTTTTCTTGTACTGTAATTGTGATACTGAGGCTTTGTAGAAGCTGTCCATATGATTTTAAATGAGATATATAAGGCAAAGGTTGAGTTGGTTCTACATGTTCCTCATCAAGCAAAGGGTCAGTAACTGAGAAATCTCTAACAAATGTATAATTAATGCTCTGTATCTGTCCTTTCTTCTGCTTGCTTAGTTCAATTTGCGTTCTTTCTGTTCGACCATGATGCACCTCATAGACAGCATTCACAAAAATATTTGGACTGATTTTACTGATTGAACAAGGTAAGTAAAATAATTCCAAAAGGTTTTCTATGTAGGATTGATTATGAATATTGAAATACAAGTGCAAAGAATCGAGATCTGCAAGAAATTTAATGAAATCATGCTTGAAAAATTGGATTACTGACTTCAAATCATTGATCTTTTCATCTTTCCATTGCTTCATTTGGTAATCATCGTTTTGATTTATCCTTAAACTGAACTTTTTAAGCCTTGTAAATCTTTGAATAATGTACTGTAACTGTTGCACTCCAAAGTTTGATATGTAGATATCGAGTTCCTGCATAGAGGGGTACTCTGACCAGAGCTGGTAATCCTTTTCAACGGTCAATGGGAGCTCAAAAAAGGGGTGATCCAACTGAAAGCTGAGCTTTTTTAAATGTGGGCTTGTTTCTAATAATTTTTGAAAATAAATTATGTATCGTTGGCTACCACTCTTGATTGACAAGCTTCTTAAAAGAGGAAAATCGGCTAAATAAGAATATAAACTCCCAAAATTGCTATGTATAGATTCATCACAGGAGCAATGTATATCTAGTTCACTTATGGATGATCTGAACTGATGAGCAACTTTATAAAAGTACTCCTCTTCATAACATCGCTGCTTGCCGACAGTATAAACTCTTCTAGGTCGGATCATGCTACCATTATGATGATCCATTTCATAAATATGCTTCCAGTAAATTGAGTTGATACTAAAGGCTAACTCCTGCAAATTAGGACATAGCTGCAGTAGTATTTGCAGCTCTTGCTTTGACGATGGCGTTGTTTTTGTTCGCAAAATGATACGACCCTTTATTTGCTGCTGTCCATCGATCTGAATGCTTTTTACATTGTAACCTATCGACAGAACTGGGATACTATTGATATATTGAGCCAATTTTGTAATATCTCCATCTTTGTTGCTATTATTAATGTAGAATCGGCGGTAATATATTTGACTGGCTGAATGAAACCAGGACTTGCAAACGCATAAACAAATGAATAAGGTCTCTTTTGGCAAGCTTGCAAAAATCGTAGTCAGTATCTCTGAAGGAAGAGTGTCTACTTTGTACTGCATTATATACATGAATAAAATATTTTATGAGATGAGAAAAAAAAATAAAAAAAAA
The DNA here is from genome assembly GCA_016758945.1 of Mucor plumbeus. Lineage (NCBI taxonomy): Eukaryota > Fungi > Mucoromycota > Mucoromycetes > Mucorales > Mucoraceae > Mucor > Mucor plumbeus. The sequence goes on from JAEPRC010000256.1 coordinate 6,109, forward strand.
AAAATGGAGTGATTCGACCTAGATTTTTTACGCATTGTCTTTTTATGCGGTTTAGGTAACTAAAAATATAAATTTTTGGCTTTAATTATAATTTCTCGGGTTTCACAAGTTTGGGCCATGCTTTTTACTACTATCTAAATACAGTAGTTTAGGGCCATGTTTATAAACAAAATGCTAAACGAATCCAAGATAACTATATACAACTTTTATACTATAATATATACGGTACTTATTCCAAATTATATGCTGTGATAATTATAACTATCATCACCGTTAGCCATCCGTCAGTCTAAAAAAGATATTATTTGCCAGTTCTGAAAATATTTATATTAGAAACTAATAGACACAAATCACAAATTGCCATTCTCTTCATATACTAGTAATCGTCTCATTTTTATGCTTATTTTGAAGGGCAGTATCGTGCTACTACCACAGAGGACATAAAATTTCGTTGCAACAAAGCAAATTTCGGAATATGTCACATGCCTAAATGCAGAAATTATTAACCGAACCAGAACATCTTCGTGTAAGGATTTGAATAACAAATCAGATCATTGTTCATTCCTTTTCTTATCTTAACCATTGATTACCGAGAATATATTATATACATAGATCATATAAAGCTTACGAATGTTAACAAATTGGCCTTGTATTTTTAAAAGTAAAAATTTGACTCGTTGGCATTGCTCTATTATGAAAATGTCATTTCAAATATATATATTTTGAAACGTTGCTATATCTTATACCGTAATATCAGTTCGTAGTATATGTACTATTACATATATAGTAATAAGTACTTAAATTCTAATATGTTTGGGCAGTTGTTAGTTTCATGTTATCAAACATAAATTTTTGCAACTGAATAATTAAATTTATATGATTTTACCATGAAAAAGTAAATAAATTGAATTTATGACACTAAACTAATAGATAATTTGATTCGGCATTTGGATACATTAAAATAATGTGCAGTATACGTAGCATGCATTTTGTCTTTATATATATATATATATACATATTTCAGTTAAAAAGCCCATAGACTGCCCAATTATTTATGTCATTAAAGAGTTCTCAAATGAATGCCTTTTCATGTATGTTGTATAAGTTTTTTTTTACTAACTTCTTCTAAAAGATTCTGATGTTTGTATTTGAAAACATACATTTTTTTTTAGAGCTTTCTTTTGTCATTTTTATTTCAAATAAACGAGTTTAAATCAACAACAAAAAAAATCCGCTTTCAATTCAGGAACATTGACTATTCAAATCTGCTTAATCTAAATATAGATTGGTGGTAATAAGTTGAATCCTTTGTTTTCATTGCTTTACATCTTCTCAAGGGCATGGCACTTATATTGAAATTAACGTTGATACTAAGAAAATTACTGGCATATGCTCTCCCAGCAATCACATCTAATGAATTTCGGAGCATTTACTGACTGCTCGATTGTTTAATATGGGTATACAGCTAAGAATTCATGAATTCTTCCCACACCATTCTAGCTTAATTCTACTTAAGTATTTATGTCATAAAGATGAAAAAATATATCTGCGGGTTTTTCTGTTTGCAATGAAATATGGACTTTTCATTGAGAAAATAAAATTTTCGTACCAAATTCAATTATTGAGGTATTGTATGCATTTTTAGCTGCATTTTTCATGGAGAAATATAAATTTTTATTTGATTTTTTAGTATTCGAAAAAAAAATCCCCCCCTGCAAATGCTTATGAAAAATGTGTGAATGAAATGGTGTCCAATATTTTTTAACCTTTTTTTTTTGTTTCTCCATCAAAAATTAAGACAGTAAAGATTTAGGTTCTAAGCAATGGAAAAATATGCTAATATTAAAAAATTGCTCTTAAATTATGGAGCATGATGAATACAAAATGTTAAAGCTGTATTTAACTATGACATCTCAGGTATAGTTCTGTATTTCTTATTTTACATGTCCACAGTAAACAGGATTAGCAATTTTGCATAATTTCTAATCTGCCCACATTTTTGCATAATGTGGACAGTTGAGGTTGGAATTTTAGTAGCTACCGCCCTAACCCTGACTGTAATAATTCAGAGGCAAGGTTTCATCGTCTTATTATGATCCTCAAATACTTAATGGAAAATTACAGTAAGAAAATATATGGCCTAGGTAATAATTTAGATAATTTCAATAAATCTAATTCAGTATATTTATAGCTGAAATTTACTGTATTTCTGTATTTAGTTTTATCTGTTTTACCAACAAGAATTGAAAAAAAAAAAAAAACGTTGACATTCATTTTAGTTCGTATTTAATCGCCTATTTTTAAGGTAGAGTATGTGACACAAATCGCTGCATAAAGCTATGTGGACTCTTCTAGATCAAGCTCATTAACTTATCTTTGTTGACTTTCAAATTATTGTAATATTACATGAATCATATCAATTAGTTTTCTAGTGTTTTTCATTTATTTACAGAAAAAAATTGTCATTCTTTTAAAAGTAATCCGATGATTAAGATAAGCATAAAACAGCGAGATGTATAAATAGTATTGTATAGATAATTAAGCGAAGCTGGATGATCCAGTTCCGCGGTGTGCCATGTGCTTATCATGCTCTTCTTTCACCTCGGCAAGAAGATCTTCTTTTTTGAGAGCAATACGATCAGACAAGAAGTGATTAGCATCACGATGAACAGCTTCATCAGCTCTAACGGCAAGGACAGTATCACGTACAGTAGCGTTAGACTGTAAATTGTAATAATCAATAGCAAATCGAGGTGCAGGGCCATTATGAAGTTTACCAGAGTCGATATCATTAAGGAAATGAGTATAAGAAATTACGGCTTCTTCCTCGAGATAACCACACATGCGATGGGCAGTTTTTGGACTAAATAGATACAATGTGAAATAAGCATTAAAGAAAACACCTTGAACACCCAAGATCAGCAAACGTTGAAAAGCGGATGGCTTAAGGCATTCTAACCAGAGGAACAAATGAAAACGTTCGTTTTCAGCTTCATGAAGTAAATGTGAAATCCAACCACTATCTTCCTTCAGACTACGAAGAGATTTCATGTGTCTCAAGATAGCACCTACCATTCCAGGCACTGCAGCAACTGTTTCAAGCATTACAGAACGCATATAATGGTTATCACCAAAATATGTGTCAGGTAAGGTACGCAAAATTTTGACAAGACGATAAGCAAACTTATCACCCATAGAGCGAGGCACATAGTGTTTACCCTTACCGAAATCAATGTTTTCCAAAGATTCAGTGGTTAATTTTTGTCCTTCAATGAATTCTTCACGCATGGGCATAGGTCTTGATTCTAATAATTCACGAAACACATCTTTTGGCATCGAATTGACTATATCAGACATTTTTTCTTTTGCAGTTGCTTGGTTTTGAATATTTGAGGTAGCAATTGATCTGCGAGCCATTGAAATAGCTGCTGCAGGCAATACAGCACGAGACATGATCAAAGGAGAAGCAGCAGTCTTTAAAAATTGATGGGTCGTAACTGATTTAAGCATATTGTTTTAATTTATAAAAAAGAGTGGGGATAATAAAAATAAAGAAGAAGAACAGAAATTAGACACAGCTTATTGTTAGTTTATATATGTCATTTCTTGGGAAACTCATACCTCCGAAATGAAAACATCATTGCGGAGTACTCCCCCGAAATTTCTCGATAATTTCCTTTTTACTTCTTCGAAACCTACCCTGTTATACAAATAATAAGACATTATCTTTTTTTTTTATATGTAAATGGCCATTACTGATACAATAGAAAGAGTCTAAATACGAATACATTCAAGGAAAAATTGCATTACTTTTGTATTATTCTATAGTAAAAGAGTAGGGTTTATTCGGACGAAAATGGCTACAATTATGACTCTTCCTTAGGATTGAAATTCTCGGTCAGCCAATCATGAGATCGTAAAGTACGTATATAAGTTATCCCTTCTTTTACCATTTCTCCTAATACCATCCCTCCAAGAATAGATTATATCTAATCGAACTATCCATTACTAATATATATTTTACTCCACAAATTTTATCCATTTTAGACCGTTTTTTAAAACTTTATCTAATTCTAGAAGAATGTAAACATGATGGCATTTTTTTTATTATAGGAATAAGAATGACGATTAGCTGGGGTGTATAAAGAGTAGATCTGATGCTATATATTATGTATATTACTCTGTAAAAAACTGAAATTGATTGCTGATCTGATAGATAAAAAAATGCTGAATTTTAATAAGCAACAACGATAATGGTTTTACATACCCCCCATGTGCAATCAATTATTGTATGCATTGCTTCAAATGTTAAAAGTCATGTGCTTTTGGTTCAATAAAATTGCAGCAAAATTATCTCAAATTAGGTTAAGCTTAACTGGTTTGATTGCATGCCCAAACGTGATTACTGTAAACGACAATATTGTGATTTTGAATAAAATGAAAGAATGCTTACTAATAAATTGAGAAAATGAGCAACGGTGGAGAATGGACCCTCCTTGAGATATATTGTTTAGTATCAATTGAGCAACGTTCTTTAGATACAGTAATATGTTCTAAGACGGCAATTGTAAGATAATTACTATAAGCACCAGATATAAAACAAATAAGCTCTACATGTGAAAAGGAAATAGAATGGCCAATCTTAGATCCCTCATTGATCAGTTTCCTCTGTAAGCAATGATCGATGCTTTGATTGTTCCTCTGCTGTCAGATAAACTCAATAGTGTGATTGTCTCACAAGCAACTGCAGTCCGCATTCCACTGCTTGGCGCACTAGCAGGTTCTTTTGGCAAACTGACTTGTCCGTTGATGAATCATCTGCGTATACTATATCATTGTCATCCTCGAATAAAAATTTCAGCCGAGTAAAAAGATAACAAACTATTTATTGAGTGATGGGTATTGACAGCAAGGGGATAATATATAGTTTTTTGTAATAAAGGGGACATGATGAAAGATTATAGCAAATATAAAGTCGTAGGTTTCATATGTTTAGTGACATCATACATGTAGGGCTTCAATAACGCATCTTCTGTTGGGAGGGTAGCATTAATCAACTCCTAGAGAAAAAGGCATTAATATTAAAATACATGCATTTATCAATGCAAATCAGTCCTACTTTGAATGCGAAGAGAGCTTCTAAAGTAAGATTCATATAGGTGAAGGTATGGGCCATTGTTGGTAATGTTGTATTGCATAGTTTTTGATATGAGTATTCACCATTGTCAAATTCATGCTTGTAAAGATTTATAGTATCGCCTGATGGAAATTTTTAGAAATAGTAGAAAGATAGAATATTGTACTTACCTGCAATAATAATCCCAAAAGAGTTAAACTCCTTCTCACTCTTTGCTGTAGCCATTCTTCGATGTAAAATCTTTTTCGTCAGTTCTGCTATTCTTATTTCATCAGCCTCCAGCAAAGAATGGGATGTATTGAATGGTTTAACCTCAATAACGACCAATTCAGTTTCATTGTTCATTACTAAGAAGTCAGGTCTTATCGTAGCAAACAAACTCGTATCAGTATTATCAAATACTTTGGAGGCAACATCGCTATACAATGGGATACTTTGAATTCATAAATCAATTAAAAAATTTTTAAGAAACCATACCAGCGAATAGACATATCATGAAATACAAGTTCCAACAAAGGGAAGACATGCTTCAGCTTGAATTCTTCTTCATGATTTACTAATTTTACAAGACCTGGTATTTCATTCATGATATGGCGATGCCTGGTAAGTAGTGAAGGTGTCAATTAGATGGAAAGTGTTGCACTGAATGAAAGTTTGTCTATAGCTTACATTATATACAAATACGACACTAGTTTCAATTGTGATGATGATTTTGGCAGGATATCAAGTTCAGTTTTTCTTTGACAAGCCTATCGATTCCAAATGTTAATAATTAAATGTTTCAATAAAAAAAAAAACTTACTCTAATCCACGCATGTACTAATCTTGACTCTTCAGCCTCCAATTCGTCACAGAGATAGCTTTCATTTTCTTTATACTTGATACTCGACAAAAGCCTATAGATTATAACATCAGTATAATCATTCACACTATAGATAAGCAAACAATTACAAGATTTCTTCAAACCCAAGGAGATTTGCATCATATTGTTCAATGTTTTCATAATTCAGCTTTTTGGATTTCGCCTTCGTAAGCTCATCAAAGCAGGGAATACACCTCTGGTATGGTATTCTTTCAGATTCAATGGTATTACTTGAGAACTCGGTATCAGTTGAAGTTGATATGAAAGAAATATCTGTTACCGATGGATCAGTGATAAAATGTTTAGTGTGCAGAGAGAAACTTCTCAATTGCATTTACCATTGTATATGTCAGGTTCCTCTTGATTGTGGCTTCTGGAATTCTTGGGACTATCGTTCTCTTGAATATCCTTATCCAACATCGCATCAAGAGTTCTCTTTCTTGTTCTCAAATACACAGCTTCTTCCAACTGTGCGTTTTCTCTCATTTGATTGCGATTGTCTTTCTGTCTACAGGCTTCCCAATATTCCATCATCTCGTCAGAGCTCATCATCTAAATAAAATTAGTTGATTACTTCTGTTGGGGAAAAGATTTTTATAGAATAATACTTACACGATCCACTTTATCTAGAAGATCATCGGCCCAAAGATTGATCCCTTTTGGTTTTACAAGCTTTGTAAAACGGTACAGATGTGTTTTCAGAGCAGACAAACCCTCTTTTTCATTACGATAATTATATTGACTAAAAAAACTTTTGCAGCTGAATGTACCTTTTTGAAAGGCATTTTTTAGAAATACTTTTTCGTTTTGTAACATTTGTAGTGAGAAAACGTACAAACTGAAAGTATGTTCTGAACGCGTTTTTGGAAGTTTATAAAGCAACGCGCCAAAAGAAAATCAATTGACGTCACATCGGCCAATAGCATTTATTTTTTGCATTTCATTTATTTTTTGTATATTATTATTTTATCATTTATTTTATTTCACAACCACTGCAAGTAACAACTAGTTATCAGGGTAAGATCAAGTTTAATAACAAGCAGTTGTTTATGGTCGCAATTAACATTGTTGTTTGCTTTTGTCGACCGATTTTTATCCAGCTTACTTCATGTTATATAGAGATAGGAGTAACTGTTCCTCATTGCTTCGCTTGAGGTCTTGTGTTTGTCTTGTTTAAGATAAATTTCAGGGTTGAAGACCTGGATCTTGTATTACTGTCCGTGGTATTAAGTAGTGGTGATTCACTCTTTTTATCAGGTCTTCATGACAGGTTACGATTGTACAGCAGATAGGAGTGTATCACTTGGATGATATCGCACTTAATACTAATGCTTTCGTTTTCTCTTATTTCACAACCACTGCAAGTAACAACTAGTTATCAGGGTAAGATCAAGTTTAATAACAAGCAGTTGTTTATGGTCGCAATTAACATTGTTGTTTGCTTTTGTCGACCGATTTTTATCCAGCTTACTTCATGTTATATAGAGATAGGAGTAACTGTTCCTCATTGCTTCGCTTGAGGTCTTGTGTTTGTCTTGTTTAAGATAAATTTCAGGGTTGAAGACCTGGATCTTGTATTACTGTCCGTGGTATTAAGTAGTGGTGATTCACTCTTTTTATCAGGTCTTCATGACAGGTTACGATTGTACAGCAGATAGGAGTGTATCACTTGGATGATATCGCACTTAATACTAATGCTTTCGTTTTCTCTTATTTCACAACCACTGCAAGTAACAACTAGTTATCAGGGTAAGATCAAGTTTAATAACAAGCAGTTGTTTATGGTCGCAATTAACATTGTTGTTTGCTTTTGTCGACCGATTTTTATCCAGCTTACTTCATGTTATATAGAGATAGGAGTAACTGTTCCTCATTGCTTCGCTTGAGGTCTTGTGTTTGTCTTGTTTAAGATAAATTTCAGGGTTGAAGACCTGGATCTTGTATTACTGTCCGTGGTATTAAGTAGTGGTGATTCACTCTTTTTATCAGGTCTTCATGACAGGTTACGATTGTACAGCAGATAGGAGTGTATCACTTGGATGATATCGCACTTAATACTAATGCTTTCGTTTTCTCTTATTTCACAACCACTACAAGTAATAGCGAATCTACATATTCTGGTTAAGATCCTTTTGAAAAACATACATTGTCATCATTTATATGCAAGGTATTTTAGTATTTAATCCTTGATACTTTTTCCTTTTGCGCATGAGTCAAGTTTGTTTTCGCTGTATTGCATTTGATACTGATTTATTCTCGATTACCTGAATACAGAGATGTATAGGGACAGTATCCACCAGCGTACGACGGTATTCAGCATATATCAGAAGAATGCCTACTTCAACGAGGTTTTAAGGTTTCGATCAGACTCTGTTCGCTTAGTCTGATACTACTTTGTGAAGGGGGACACGGTATACATTGTACTAAGATGTGAAATGCTATATACAAGTCTGTTATATTATTTGTTTACTGAAAGGTGAATGTAACGGCTGTGTTCTAGCCCAGCAGCAATGGTGGCACACACTATACATTATACACAGTAGATATATACTAGTTTTATATAAAATAACCAATAAAATGCATCTATATACATTCTTATTTTATGTAAATGAACTGTATGTTATTGTAATCGTTTGTGTTTCTATTACATTGCACTATCAAATAATGAGTCTTAATACTTGACTTTTTGTGAGTTGTGTGCTGTAAATAAGCCTGCTTGTGGTGAACTAGGTGCCAATTCTCCCCATAACACTAAACGAAATATTACCACCTTTGTAACTAAGCAGAGATTCCTTGCAAGATTCTGAGCATGAAGAGCACCTTTTCTCACCAGTTGCAATCTGCAACCATAGGCATCCAGACAGCTTTCTGCAATGAATAGATCGAGGATATAAAGGAGAGGATTTGCGGAACCTGTTATGTTTCTATAATTTTCATTATCCCACTACGCTTCTTTCTTTCTCTGTTTTTCTTTTTTATAATTTAAACAATAAAAATAATACCTTATAATTTAAAATATGTTATGAAAAAGGTAAAATAAAAAAAAAAAAAAAAAAAAAAAGCCATCTATAGCTATTTTATATACTTTAAAACTTGCAGCCCATTTGGATAAACATTCATTGATTACAAGAACTTTTTTTAGTTGCCTTGTTTTTTTAAGCAGGGGGAATTGAGAAAAACTAAAAAGGTGTGCTTAAATCCTTTAAAAACAATGGATAGCTAATGAAATTAAAATATGTTATTCTTATAACCACAGTACATTAAGTGCAACTTTAAAATTTAATTTTGAACGACTATTTGATTTTATAAAAAATTTCAAAGAATATCTAAAATACTGCAACGTACAAAACAGCTTAAAAAAGTGTGCGTTTTCATTACCTCAGTTTCACAGCAACTTTGGGAGGCTAGCGATTATGTAGACCAACACTAGATATACCTAGCATTATTGTAGAGCTAGGTTTTACCAGCCAAATTTATCAATACAAGCTCGGCTTGACAACATTCCTAGACATACCTAACACTGCAGTGGGAGCTCCTTTGAATCCATATTCAGCGAAAACTAGTGAGCTTACTCGTTTACTGGCCTTAGTAGGTGTAAATAGCAGGTAAGCAACATGCTGTTCAAACTTACCGAATGCATAATAACTCGTAGAAGCTAATATCAGACATGCGCGTAGTACCAACTTATACCAGAATTGATGTAAAGTGGTACAATAGCTTACTTGGATCAATATTCATAGAAACTGCATTTTAACTGTTTTCAATAAGAGTACGCAGCAAGGTATAGTATATAGATGCACTTTGGTAATAATTTTCTCAACACACAGTGGATTATGAAAGTTGCTCTCTTAAATTATTGTGCCCGAACTGAGTATCTACTTTTATGTAAAGTTAAAAAAGTCATTTGGATTAAAATCCGGCGAGATAGGGTTTCTATTATCAGTTTTTTACAGTTATAAAAAAAGGAGATTTCAGATGATTCTCGGGTTTCTTCGCCCATTATTTAATCTAGCAATGTCAAATCTTCTTCAAGGCTATACCTCCTCCTTATGGACCATTGGTTTTTGTTTGAAAATAGAACAGCTAGTACCAAAATATTGGTACACTGGCTCAACATTGACCAAATTGACCTAAAATTGGTTGAGAAAAATTGAGTAGCTAAATTGAGGTGCTAATTTTTTGTAGTCACATGATGATTCCTATTGGAAGCTATTCTGCCGCTTTTGTTTTACCAAAATATATCGAGATAATTAAGATGATAGTTCGTTTTACAGTTTAAAAACTATAGTAACTGAGTGCAGTAAAATGAGGGAATAAAAGCTTTAAAAAGATACAGTTTAAATCCTTCTTTATTAAAAATATGGATAGTGTGCAATAAGTCTATATTTCTACACTATTTATATTATTTATAATTTCATTTTGTCTGGCAGTTTTTACTGTAACTGTCAGTGATCTATCTGAATTAGGAATTAAGGGATTACCAATTTAGAGTATTTGTTAAACCATAATGTTTATCATGCAGATCAGACCATGCTATATTCCATGCGTCTATTCATGCTTTTTATTGAACCACAAAAGTATGATTTCATTTTACTCAAGCGATATCCATATTTTTATTCTTTGATAAATCAATTAGTTTGTCTGTTGTATTCCGCCAAGTATCATATTCTATCGCCTTCTATAAACAATCAATTAACCGAAAGGCTCGGACCACTCAAATCATGACACTATACTCTTTAACCTCAGCGGTTAATCAATCAAGTAGCTGTCAAGATATATCAAATCACAATCAAGGCACAACAAGCGCAGAATTGAAACAAAGCAATTCACAAACTCTGCAATCACGGCTTGGTTATGATTGATCAACATCAATCCATAAATTACTCTCAAACAGATCTAATAGTTCAAGACCGCTCTTAATTGTATCTCAGGAACTCAATACTAAATCATTATAAAAGGCAATACTTTTATATCTAAATAAGCCTGATCTTGTTTTTATTGTACAGTTGAAGAACTGATTAATTACACATTCTTTTTATTGTACTTTTTTTTAAGTATTATATTATCGCAAATCCGATCCTATACAATAATTCTATTTGTTTTTATTTTTATAATTATTCAGTTTATTTTATTGTATGTTACGTTACTCATACTTTTCACATTTTATGACTAAATCTATGTCATCTCTATTTGAATATTAGAGCATAGTTTTATTTGAGATGGCATCTGATTTCTTATGTGTGATAAATAGTATCTTAGTTCAGCATACTGAGTCCCAAAATTGATTTGACAAATCGATCCGAAACGTGAAATATAAAGTAAAGTTAAGAATGAGTAGTGTGATGCAATCAACTCATAACTTTATATCTGTTTTGAAATGTCAAAAGAATCTGTAAAAATAGTTTTTCCAAAATATTACACTTTTATTAACGATACATCCTTTGAATGTATTTATGCACACTAATTATAACTATTGCGAGGGTTTTTGTTGCGTTCACATCTTATTATGGTAATTTGGAAGATAATGAACCTTTGGATTTGTAATCCTTATTGAGAATAGGAGAACTAATTAATTTATGACAACATTCTTAATTTGTTCCTAATAAAAAATGACCCTAGAGTGAGGAGGGATATATTTGATAGATGTCAGGTACATGCAATATGCAGGAATCAAATATATGCTATGTTATGATAGTAAATAAATACTGATCTAATGAATAACAATAATGCATAGAATTTGTATAATACATTATGAAGAAAAAATTGCTGAATTGTCTTAATTGTGCCTTATTCAGGGAATTAAGTGATTTCAATATGAGAAAAAAATTACTTAATTTCCTGAATATGGCACAATTAAGACAATTCAGCGATTTTTTCTTCATAGTAATTGTGGAATATGTACATATTTACCCACTATAGATCTCCATTATATATGATTCTCACTTAAAATGCCGTTAATATGAATAGACATTAAACTACCGAAGTTATATATGCTAATTCATACTGATATAAACTTTCTACCGAACTTTGATCCTAACAATTTATACTAAGGACCAATTAACCTAATGTGGATTTAATTATACCATTATCATCAAGGACCCACGAACTCTATAAATATATCGATTGGCTACTATCAAGGAATGTATCTGCAAGGGATATTATTGACTACATATGGATCTAGGACAATTAACTAATCTCTCTGGTGAAAACTATATAAAGAGGACATTTATTTATCACAATAAGGCCTTAGCTAGAATTTAACTTGATAATAAAATCCTGCACTTATCTAGTTGAATTCTTATTGTTTTTTTATAATTTTTTTTTCCGTGAATATCTAAGGATATTCCGATATTCCACAGTGATAAATAGAACAAATTATTGATATTAAATAAAAATTCTCTTCAGTTTTTGTGTATGATTTAATTTGACCAGTTCCTTTATTAAATTATTCATTTTTTTCTTGCAACAATATTTATCTTAAATCTTGTGGCAATTCAGTTTTACTATTTAAAAATATAATGTAGATCAATAGATCAATGCAGAAGATTGCAGATGCATTGATCTACTATAACACCGATTATAGACTGAGGCTCTGGATGTGAGACATATGATGTATCTTGACATAACATAGGGTGTATATAATAAGTGTTTAATATGAGGTTGATTATTAGCATTGCTATCGAGCCGAGGTTGTATTAGTAAATTTGGCTGGTAAAACTCGGCTCGACACTCGACAACTTTCCTAATTTCTACAATAGATCCTTTTGTCATTTCAGAAATATCCTCAAATATGTGTAAAGAAGAATGCTCTAGGGTTTGTCTCAAAAATGGACGTGTGCTGTATTTTTGTTCAATTCTTATTGATTCAGATATCACATCTTTGCTTAAAAAATAAAACAGGTGGAAAAATACTCGCAATTAATGGATATTAGACTAAATGGGTTGAAAGCTTCAAAATATATACTACAACTATAATAATATTTAGAATCAAAATTTTAGCATCCCATTGATTTTCTAGTTAAATTTAGTGACACTAGAATGCCCATCTTTTTAATTTTTCAAAACGCTGTGCTGTATGTCACGCTTCAGAGCGTAATCAAAAGGTGGCAGGTTCCGTGAATGAGCCTCGAGATTCTTAAGATGATCTATTTATTGGCTTTACTCCACCTTTCTTACACCATTACGTTATTGAATACAATACGGCTAGAACTAAGGGGAATAAAAAAAACAAAAGCTAGGACATCTTGTAGCTAAATGCTTTTTATAATAAGAACATGGCTGACGTTCGCATTTCTAAAGAATTTTCAAGCCAAATTCGATTATGAGTTACAAGTAAAGATAAATAATATCAATATTTATTAAACTATATCGTTATAATAGTATTTTTTTTATACGCATATTTCGACGTTTTGAGCAACCTAGTACTAAGTTAAAGTTTCAAGTGTTAAATTAAAATTTTTGCTAAGGTGATTTTTTATTGTAAATGAATTTCATTGGTGCCTGAAAATCTAAAAGACCTAGAACATCCAAAAAGTCAATCAGAGAAAATTGTTCAAACTGAAAAGAATATGAGTATTACCTTCTCTTCTTTTCAATCGATGTAAGAAAAATTATTGGCCCTTTCTTATGGTCATTTCTCTCTTTTTTTTTTTTTTTTTTTTTTTTTTTTTTTTTTGCATATAATTAACATTTATATTATACAGTTCTATCGAAGTATGATAATTCATTGTTTGCTGTCCAAAATCTTGCGAGTATAATATTTTCTGTATTGCTCAGGTGTACAATACTGAATATAGGTAATGAAGCAATATACACGGTTTCTAAGACAAAGAACATAATATCAAGTCTTTCTGTATGTGTACTCGATTGGGAATAATATATAAAACGAAATACCTACTATGCCTAACATTGAAGACAAACAGTACAATGCAACTTAAAAAATAGCTCTTCCATCCTCATAATATACAGTATTAGTATGATATTTGACACTACAATTTGTCGTTTATAAAGCCACAAGAAGTTTGCCTGAAGCAATTTATTACACTCGCAAGATTCAAGTTTTGCCTAGCTGTCTGGAACGGGATTCAAAAATCACAAATGGGCGTTATACAACAACACTCTGTGTAGCAAGCAAAGATGAAGGGAGATTATAATTACCATAAAATTGCCTTTTTTTTTCTCTCTCTCTTTTTTAATATATAATTCTATTTTTATATTGTTTTACCTATTTCAATCTTTTAACTCTTTCTCTCCCTCTCTTTCACTTTCTTAATAAGATATTTATAGTTGTTTAAGCGTTAAAATGGGGCAAACAAAGAGTAAAGAACGTCAAGAGAATAGCATTTTATCAAAAAAAACGCACTGTAAGTCTTTTCTTATAAAACCCCTGATAAACGTGAAATAATAATAATACGAGCAGTTACGAAAAAAGAGATTCATGATCTCCGACATAAGGTAGACGCAACTATTCACTCGAACAATGCCAATATAACACAACAAGTATTCAAAGAGGTTAGTATTTTATATAGACGTTTCAACAATATGTCTAACATTTATTATTGCGTTTGATATTAGACTGTAAAGAAATACGTTCCGTCAGTTTCTTCAAACGATGATGCCTTTTTAGAACAGTTGTATTCAGCGTTTGATGTGGATAATAATAAGGCTATTGACTTCAGTGAATTTGTTGATGGTCTCAGCATATTTATGAAGGGAAACCCAGAAGAAAAATTAACATGTAAAGTTGTAAATAAATGTGTGGGAAAATCAAGGTTTTACATTTATTCATATTCATACATATATAGTGTCGTTCAAATTGTATGATGTGAATAAAGATGGTTATCTAACAAATACAGAACTTGAACGAGTCATGTTGAAATTGGTAAAATAATAAAATACCAAGCCTATATATAATAACAATGCTAATTATTTATCAGTCAGGTACCTTTTCAAAAGAAGATCGAACAACCGAAATCAAGGAAATGATTGAACATATGTTTAAAGACTTTGATGTTGATAATGATGGACGATTGGTAAAATCACAAGAAAACAAGAAATCGTAAATAATTATTAACCAAAAACCTGTCAAACATTATATAGTCATTTGAAGAATACAAATTATCCGCAATGAAAGAACCTTTGATTGTTGATTTCTTGGAACAATTCTTAGCTGAACATCATATATCTAATTTCCCTCGAGCACCATCTCGTGCAGCTTCTGTTCGGTCTTATATTTCAAATACCAACGGCAACAGATCACCATCTGCTTCATCTAAATTATCTGTAAGATTATCACAGGCCGAGTTGCTGGAATATAGCCATCATCAGCAACAACATCGATTGAGTAATAACAGTAGTGTACCTGCGAGCCCTACAGAAAGAAAACCACTGAGCCGTCCAACTAGTATGACTAGTTTGGATGCTGCATTAACCACTATGGAAATAGGTGATACTGTTGCTTCAAAAAAACAACCCACGTTATCAAGTATAACAACTAATATTAAATAAATAAATAATAATAACAATAATAATAACAATAATAATAATAATAATAATAATAGTATCATAACAACACAAATAATAATAAAAAAAAATTAAACAACTATGTATTCCTTGAGCGAAACTACTAAAGCTGTGATATCATTGATCACATTTGAATATGTGTACAAAAAAAGAAAGAAAAAAGTCATCATTTTTAACTATAGGTGGGCTTGTATTTTTTTTTTTTTTTTTTTTTTTTTTTTTTTTTTTTTGTGGAGATCTATCGTCATGATCGCGCTTAAACTTGTTTATGTCACTTTGTTGAATGGCTTGTGTAAATGCAATATGTAAGCTTTCAATTAGTGTGGCTAGGAAGACCCAATTATGCTTTTTATAATATTCGCTATTTGAAATGTCCTTAAAATTTAATTTTTCGTTACAAGCTTTCTGTCACTATTTTAACATTTTGAGCATAAAAAAATACGTAAGCTATATCATCCCTTAAATTAAGCTGATCTTAATTTATAATTCTATTACAGGTTGGTTTTGGGGTATTGAAAATTCTTTGAAAATGGAAGAATTTCAAATGACGGATATTGAAATCATTAATTTTAAAACGATTCATTTTTTATTCAATTTCCTAAATTGCATCTTCTCGCAAGTATTACGAAGTTTTTTGTTATAAATTATTAGTTATATATCTAATATTTTCTATGCAAAGTATGTCTTTCTTTTTAATGGCATTTTTGAAAATCAGATTGGTCAAATATTCATAGAGTTTATATTAAAAAACCTTATATTACGTTTTTTGGAGAAAAGTCAAACTTTGTACAGTTAAAAGCCCCGACAATATTTGAATATGATAAAACACGCTTTTGAAACCATTTTTGATATAAAAAATTGAATTTAGTCCAACCTTGGGTTTCGACCCTTATAACTCATAAGGAAAAAAGCTGATGGAAAATCAATTTCAACTTTTTGGGTTTTAAATATTTGAAAAGTGGTTTATAATGTATTATTAGGTCATAGAAGACAGTTGTATTATTTTTAGGTCGAAAAACTGCTTATTTCGAGAGATATTGCAGGTTTAATATCAGAATTTATCACATTTGAGCGTACTTATGGCATACAAAACGATCTATAGTCATTAAATCTACATACAAGTATGTGAAACTTTTAAAAAAGGTATTTGACGCCGCGGACTGACTTTTAGCATCAGGTTGGAAATTTGCATTATTGTAGTAGATCTTCTACATCGAAAGTAGGTTATTAATCACTAAAATTGAGTAAGAGTGCTCACAAAGCATTTTTCTATATCTCTGATACTTTAAACATTATTTTTAGCATAAAAAAATGGATATTGTAAAGATTCTAATGCAATATTTAATCATGTGGCTGGTTTTACATGTTGCGCTTTGCTTTATTCAAAAGGTTTGTAGCGACATTTACAGCAGATTTAGTACATATTTGTATATTAAATAATCAATTACTAGTACGATATTTAAATAGAAAAAATTCAGCACTGATAATAATAATGATCCACAACATTGGCTTCATATAAAGCCATTTGATATTAGTTGGCGCACCTCATTATTTAACGATTAATTCGTTAGTGTAACGCATACATTTGCTTCGAAATTATGGTATGCTTGGTTTCAATTAGGCACCTGTGTGACATTATGCATCAACCTTGTTGGTACATGGATAGTAGTTCGTTCTAGTTATGAAATCCTTCAAATAATGTACGCGTATGCCCATTTAATCAAGAGTTGGGTTCATATGGAAAAGAGAAACTTCAGGGCTTTGCTAAATAGCGAGCATGGAACTTTATTTCCCATGATTCCAGGATGGAAATTACCGATAGATCATGTACACTACTACTTTATTGCGTTGCTTGTTGGAGGTTTAGTGCGTGAAATGGGCCATGGCCTGTGTGCTGGTATGCACGGCCTCAGCCTACGATATTGTGGTATATTTTTTAGTTATATTTACACAGGAGCATTCATTTCAATCGCTGAACCAGGTCTGAGAATGCTGAGCTTGTGGCAGAAATTGCAAATTGCATGTGCTGGAATTTGGCATAATTTGGTATTGTTTGGGGTTTGTACATTGTTAAATATGGCAAATGAATACATTTGGTGTAACTTAGGTTGGGCTCTTTTATCGGATGGAGTCAGTGTAGTAAAAATCCATGCAAACTCATCACTAAGCCAACATCTCATACCTGGAGCACGTATATTTCATTTAGATGATACACTCTTATCTCATGGACGTGATGATTGGAGAACATTTTGGAGCATGGATTTTTCAAAAACACCTACAAAGGGTTTCTGTACTGTGATGGATGCTAAAACAAACGATACTTCTTGTTGTGAATTTGCAAGTGATTTACCGTTTGGTAATTTAACAGACACAATGGTTTCTTGCTTTCAGAATATATCTCTAGGAAATGTGAAAGTGGTACAGGGAGAATTTTTGAATACATTACAGACATTAACATCTCATGAAACAGTGCGATGTGATTATGACGCTGATTGTCAGGGTAACAATAATACATGTGTGATACCTGTTACACCATCAATGTATGGCCAAAGAGTTCGTATATTTGCAGAGAAAGAAGGTAAAGAATATATCACATCTATATACGAGGGATATTTAAGAGATGAGTTGGACAGTGGTAAGTTCAATTTGGTCTTTATTTGTTTGTTTATTTATTTAAATTCTACATAGTTCAAGTGAGTAATTTACATCCAAAACACCGTAATTTGCCTATACTTTTACCAGATCAATTTAATTTGCTTACCAGGTGCACAAAAAAAAACATACAAATGAAACATATTCAACTAAGTATTCATATATAAATATAAATATATACAGTTACATTGCAACATTTTCACTTGCATTGGCATTGCTGAATGGAGTACCTGCTTTCAGTTTCGATGGTGTATCCATTTTACGAAAATTATTGATTATAAAAAGCAAGATATTTACAGCAATTTCTAGATTAATGTCAGGATTAGTTTTATTTGTCATTATTGGTAACATATTCATACTCTTTATACAAACTTTATAATAAACGACATAATGTATCCCCTTCCTTCTCTTTCTCCCTAATTTTACGTATATTTACAGTTTAATTAAAGTCACATCAAAAGGTGAATCAACTCCTTTAAAATGGTTCTAGATGCATTAAATATCGATTTCTTTCTCTTTTATTTTACAAAACAAAAAATGAATATATTTAGACTTGTAGCAGACTTAATGCATTTAGCATCTATTTTTATTTTATTATTGAAAATAAGAAAGACAAAATCCTGCATTGGTAAGTGTAGTATATTTTGTAAAAAGTACATAACGCTGACATTGTTCCATAAAGGCATATCATTCAAAACACAATTGTTGTACTCAATCGTATTCTTGACTCGTTATTTGGATTTGGTTGTAAAGAGCGTGTCAATCTACAATACAGTGATGAAGATATTTTTCATCGCGTCGTCCCTTTACATTTTGTACCTAATGCGTTTCAAATACAAAGCTACATATGATGCCGGATTAGATACTTTTAGAATTGAATATTTACTTGTTGGTGCAGCCATACTTGGCGTATTATCTACTTATGTATATAGTGTAATTGAGATACTTTGGAGCTTTTCGATCTGGTTGGAATCTGTTGCTATTCTACCACAATTATTCATGTTACAAAGAACTGGAGAAGCGGAAACAATTACAACACATTATTTATTTGCTTTAGGTGCTTATAGAGGGCTTTATTTGTTGAATTGGGTTTATAGATATATTGATGAAGGACATATGGATTGGATTGCTTGGGTTGCAGGATTTATTCAAACAGCGTTATATAGTGATTTCTTTTACATTTATTATATGAAGGTTATCAAGGAAGGTCAAAAATTCGAATTACCAAAGTAAGTGTGATTGATTGGAAATGTCTCACTCGTGTTTCTTATTCTCTTTTGCATGATTAGAATGGTTTGAGAATATAATAAAAATTGTCCGAGTAAACATCTATTTTTCTTTTTTTTTTTTTTTTTTTTTTTTTTTTTTTTTTTTTTTTTTTCATCTATCTATTTATCGCTTTTCAAATAAAAAATGTCTGACAGTGTACATCCATTTTCTACAAAACCTACATTATCGCAGGATTATCAAAATTTAATTCATGATTTGAATCAACAAATTAAATCAAAGAATCCAGAAGACATACTTCAATTTTGCTTTGATTTTTTTTTACAGAAATTACTGCAAGAAAGAAACCAAAACAGATCACATCAAAATATATCAAATGATGGAGTTGGTACTGGTGGTATAGGTCCTTATTCAAATGTACAAGAAACAAATCAAATTCCTCCTCATCCTACTATTGATGAAGAAGATGAAGATGAAGATATGGTTTCTGATAGTTTACCCAATTTCCAGAAAAATACAAATCTTAGAAATCGTCGAGTCTCTGTAAGCGCAGAATCTTTACAACCATCTAATAAACTACAAAAAAAGAAATTCCCAAAATCACAAGAAGAGGTGGATATGATTTCCAACTCTTTACAATGTCATTTCTTATATAAGTCATTAGAACAAGATCAACGTCAAGATGTTATTGATTGCATGGAAGAAAAAAAGTTTCATAAAGATGATCTTGTTATTGAACAAGGAGCAGTCGGCGACTTTTTCTATATTGTATCCAGCGGAACATTGGATTGCTTTGTAGACAATAAATTAGTTACAAAGTATGAACGAGGCGGTAATTTTGGTGAATTAGCATTAATGTATAATGCACCTCGTGCTGCTACAATCAAAGCAACTTCTGATGTTATACTTTGGGCTTTAGATCGTGTATCATTTCGCTCTATTTTAATGGATCATAATTCAAAGAAACGTACAATGCATGAAGAATTTTTAAAAGGTGTACCCTTGTTTCAATCTTTGGAATTGGCTGAAATACATAAAATTGCAGATGCTTTGGAACCTGTCACTTTTTATGATAATCAAATTGTATTAAATCAAGGGGATGCAGGCGAAAGTTTCTTTTTGATTGAACGTGGAAATGCTGTTTTTTATAAAGCAGATGCTTCAGGTCAATCTCGGTTAGTAAATGAATTGAAACAAGGAGATTACTTTGGAGGTAAATTAGCATATATTTTAATAAATTTTAAATCTTGTATTAACAATATTTTATACAGAGCTCGCTTTGTTGACAGATAAGCCAAGAGCTGCTACTGTTGTTGCAAAAGGAGATCTGAAATGTGTTACATTAGGAAAAGCAGCATTCACTCGTTTATTAGGACCTGTCATGGACATTTTGAAGCGTAATTCAGCAAACTATCATGCTATACTTCAAGAAGCAAGAGCTTAATAATAATAATAATAATAATAATAATAATAATAATTAACAATAAAAACAACTTTATTTCTCTTCTAATTTTTGCTTCTTTCTTGCTAAATAACGATCCCTCGCACTCATAGCAACATCTTCTGTTGTACGTTTTGCAGTTGCTTTTTCTTCAAATTCCCTTTGCTTTCTTTCTTCTTCTGCCTTTTCTTTTTGTTTGGCTTCCATCATTTGTTTCTCAACTTCTTTGCTTAGACGTTCACGTTCATCACTGCTCTTGCCTTGCTTTCTTCTTGATTCGTATTCCTCTACCTTCTTTCGTTTATATTCTTCATATTCATTCATGCGTTCCTTGATACGATCATCCGAGGAAGCCAATGAACCCAATGTACCAAATTTTGGTTTAATATTTAAACCAGCACCTAATAATTGTCTTTTATCCACAATTTCATTATTATCATTGACCATGACATCTTTGCCTTCTTTACTTGCTTTTGCAGCAAGTTTTAAATCATCATCTACTACCGTTGATTTGGATTCTGATTTTCTATTCTTGCTTTTATCTGATACAGCTTTCATTAGAGCTTGATGTTCTGCTTCTTTTCGTTCCAAAACCTGTTTATAAAATTGATCCATTCCTCTTGTTTTATCTGCTAATGATTCACGTTCTTTTTCTTCTCTTTCAATACGTTCTAGTTCTTCTTTTTGCTTTTTAAATGCTTCTGTAACATAAACATCTTTGTCGGCAAATTCATCTCCCTCTGCTTCTCTTTCTCTTGCTATTTTCTTTTCTTCTGCAAGCACACGATCTCTCTTTCTAATTTCTGCCATTTCTAATAATCCAGTAATATATTTTGCCTTTTTTGAAGAAGGCTTTACGGCTTCCTTTTTCTTGTTTTCAGCATCTTTAAGATCATCATAAACTGCGTCATAATCAAAGATGTTTGGGTCTTCTTCTAATGCTTTAGCTTGTTCTTGAGCAATCTTTTTAGTCATTGTATTATAACTTGAAAGTTGTTTATTTACTTGAGCTTTTGCTTTTTGATTCTTTTTGCTGTGATTTTGTTCTTCATGTTCTTCTTCTTCTAATTCATCATCACTGGCATCACCAAATACATTTGAACGACGAAGCATTGGATTGACACCAGTTGCTTTCTTTTTTTGAAGGTTTAAACCAAATTTCATTTTTTGCATTGTGAATTATAATATCAAAGAAAGGTTTGTCTCGTTGTTCAGTTCAGAGACTTTCTTTTTGGTCAATATGAAAAATATGGGAATATTCTTCCCTCACCCCTTCCTTCCCCGACAGAAATCCGGGCAAGCCAAAATATGAAAAAATTTTCTAATTCTTATTGTTTTTCTTCTTTTTAGTCCCTTAACAAAACATTTGAAGCTTTTTTTTCTTTCTTGCAGCAAGAAGAAAAAAAAAAAGAAAATCAACGTTATATTATAAAGTAAAATGGCCCACGCTAATGTTTGGAATTCTCACCCCAAGAGCTTCGGTAAAGGCTCTCGTCAATGGTAAGTTTTTTTTTTTTTTTTTGACAGGGCTAGTCAAAATTAATCGTAACTTAGTCGTGTCTGCGCTCATCGTGCTGGTTTGATCCGCAAGTACAATTTGAATGTCTGTCGTCAATGTTTCCGTGAATATGCCAGTGACATTGGTTTCAACAAGGTATACTATATGTTTTTTTATCAAATGTTTTACTTGACATGTATATTAATACCTCATTAAAAAAATAATAGTACCGTTAAATTTCACTCTTAAAAAGACCATTTTGTCTATAATATTACAATAAAGTTTTCTTTTTTGGAACAAAAATATTGAAAAAGATTTATATTTCTTTGCGTTACCTGATTTAAATTGGTATTTGTTACATTACTGTTCCTGTCAAGATTAAATTAAGCTAGCTATTATTGTTTTTCTAGTCGTTATTACTGTTTGAATTGTTATAGCTTTTAGGACAGTTATAGAAATAAATGCAAACAAAGAAATGATTCCGTGATAGAATATAGATTATAGAAAGCTAGTTTATTTTTAAAATATGATATAATTGTGTTTGTGCGTAAAGAAAAAAGTGGATGGTAAATGGACGTTTGGCAACAGTTGTCCTGAAGCATTATCAGCATTATAGGCACCACTTGTAGGAATTAAAAAAAAACCCCCCCTGGTCTTCTTTTGCAGCCAATTCTAGAAAAGTGTGTCCTTCAATTTGACGTGATGATCTATCCGAGAGCACAAGATTTTAAGCGAGTCTACGGAGCCAAGGCGATTGACGAGTGTATTCTGTTATCAGAAGATTGCAGATGTACTTGACTATGTATATATCATCGACTTTCTTTATTTCAAGCATATAGCCACGTAGGCACTATAAATTTCAAACAATAAAAATCTTATTATTTAAATATATCCAAGAGTATGGACATTTCAACATCACTTTTTGAAAACGGATAGTTTAAGAAGTTTGGTTAGAATAGCCTTGTTGGATCAAACATTGTTCCTAAGTGTAATTCTTCCACTTCCACTCATTTGTAGAAAGTTCAATATTTCTCGTTGATATATGGAGATTATCTGCTTCCTGAAAATATTTTATATCTTACGAAAGACTCAAAAATGCCGCTTTGTTGTTAAATAAATGTAGATGAAATCTTTAAAGCACTCATTAATCTTTATGCAAAGCATTGAGTTTTGTGATTTACCAACGCCTGTGCCACTATCACCTCAGAAATGCAATGATGCATTGATAAATTAGCTGTACTCAATTATGAGGTACGTTTCGACGGCCCAGCTTTTTCTATCCTTTTTGGAAATCACGATAAAAGATATATCTGCCTGCTTAAGATAGCATAAGCTAGGCTTTGGTTATTAATCCCTCGAGTAGCGACAACCCCCACCTATCTGCAAGAGGATTGTTTCCAAAACGCTCAATTCTAATAACCTTTAGCATAGTTTTTGGCGTTTTTGGGTAAACACATTAGCCCCTGGAATTGAAGCGAAAAGGAGCAGACTATTAAGACTACATTACGAAGACATTTGTTTAATTACTGTACTACTTGAATTGTTGTTTATACTAAAAAATACAGTACATTTAGTTAATAATGTCTTACACAATTTATAATATGGAATTGGATAAATCATATATAATTTGAATCCTTTTAAATTTATAGGGAGCTTTTGCGCTATTCAACTAAACATTTTTAATGAGTATCTTGCAGTACATCCCTTTGAGTATAATTATAACAACATCTATTTTTGAGAAAGCAGGACACTCTTTTATTTGAACTGTGCAACACTGATTTTTCAAAAAGTGCGACATTTATTATAGCAAAAGGTGCACAAAGTTTCTTTATTTCGCTTTTTCTTCTTTTTTTTTTTTTTTTTTTTTTTACTAGGACAATCAAGTCCTCCCTCTTATTCCTCCTTCCTTTCCTTTACTTTTATTTGTAGCTTTATAAATTAAATACAATGCAATTGAATACAACACATATCACAAAAAATCCAATTGTTCTAGTCTCGGTTCTTATGTCAGTGGTAAAATAATTTTTTCAGGCACAGATATGCACACAACAAGTCTAAAAAAACATTTAGGTAGGCTGGCTTATCACTTTTATTGGAGCTTGTATTATAGGCAGAGCTGGTTTACTCTGGTGGATCGTTATTTATGAATTACTTTTACTTGGTGGCATCTTTTTCAGTGTTTTTAGACAAGTTTTTCATCATTATCAAGTCGTGGTAAATTTGAAAATTTAGAAAAATCATCAAAAAATTTCTGATTTTTTAAACACATTTTTAGTTTTTAGTATTTTTAGGTATCAGCATCTCAATGTTAACAGGTACTATTGACGGATTGATTAATTACACTTCAGGTGGAAATCAAGCTGCAGGTGCAGGTGCCGTTATATTGATTGTTATGCAGGTAAGAAACTACAAAACTATTTAATTTTATATATAAATCTAAATGACAAAAAAAAAAAAAAAAAAAAAAAAAGTTTTTCTGGGTCATTTTATTTGGCAGCACAGAAGAATCTTTGGTGTATCAATTCATTTACTCGGGATTTGTTTCTCCTGTATCACAAAATGTTGTAAATATTGGAATGCATGGCAGTAATGGTAGTCCTAAAGACAGAGAAAGCAAAATAGCTTTATCTTCACCAGAAGCAATAAGTTATCATACTCATCAACAACAACCTTCAATTGCAAGTATTCATCAACAATCTCCTGTTCCAACTTCTGGTATGGCACCATCTCCACAACAACAGATTTTAACTGCAATAGCCCTTCATCCTTGTAAGTTTATTATGCAGATATGAATTATAGTTTATTGATGTAAACTACTCCTTTTTTATAGATACTGCAAATCCTGATGATCCAAATGAACTTAGTTTTGCAAAGGAAGAAGTTTTGGAAATCTTGAATAAAAGCGGTAATTGGTGGCAAGCAAAGAAACAAGATGGTACCGTTGGTATTGTCCCTAGTAACTATGTATGTTTAAAAAAAAAGACTCCAATACTATGCAAGTTACTAATTTTCTGTATTTTATATAGTTTGCACAATAATCTATTATAAACGTTGATCTGGCGGCAAAATAATATTACTAAACTCTCCTTAAAAAATATTTTATTAATATAATTAATTTTTCCTCCCTCTACTACATAGTACTATATACATACTTGATTTTATATATAATATTAATATAAAATATAAGATAGTGATCATAATCCTTTTTTTACAGAGATCTATGTTTTGCTTTTAAGCAATTTAAAACGCAGATGGGAGATGTTCTTTTGCACAAACTGTAAACCGTAAACCTTAATCGTTATATATTTATAGATCTTTTGGTATCTTTTACATTACTTTGTAAAATGAAATTTAGTAAATTAATTACCATTTGAGTCAGCATGTGATAGTTTCTTTGGTTAGAATATTGATCTGCTGTTTTATCTACTGATTTTTCTGTTTATGAGTTGTATCTACACAAGATAAGATGTCCCTTTTTTATTTTATTTCAAGATGTAAGATTAGTTAAAATTTTCAGTGATCTTTTTATTTTGAAATCCGAAGATGATATATATCAACTGTAAAATGAGGCGTAAATCCGCTTCAACAATAGTGAACAAAAAATGGGGTACCGTGTTACGAAAACTAGTTATAGGATTTCAAAACTTCTATCCTTCACTTCAAAAATTGAAGATAAATACTTCATACACGATATTGCTCTATAGAACCTTGGCTACACAATTCTATTTCTTTATTTCCTAATTGGACTATTAAAAGCTATTCAATTCACATTTTAAAAAAGTTAGCAGTATCAAGCCTACACAAAACTGTTTTCACTGCTGTTGTCGGCATTCAAATATTTTAAGCTATAAATACCAAAATTGTGCAGTTTTTTTCGATTTACGCAACAGATCATATTATACCATACTTCGGCTTTTTACAGCAACTGCTAGCTGTAGCCCTTCAAATTCTGAATTGAATAGTAATATACTCCAGTTAATATTTATGCTATTTTTTTTTTTTGTAAATTCTTAAACACTGCTATTTTTGGATGCGCAAGGAGGAGGTGTACTTTTTTTAGCTTTGCTGCTCCACCAATAACCAACACTTTTTTTTTAAAAAAAAATTAAAAGTTTCATATATTCGTATTCAAGGATGTTTGCTTTGATTATATTTGCAACTTCCTGTATTCATTAGATAGATTAAGTAGCAATATTCAATCCTTACATTTTTGAAATGTTTTTTTTTTTTTTTTTTTTTTTTTTTTTGCAGTCAGCCTTGAGAAATTGCATTTACATGTTTAGTTAATTAATAATTTAGCTATGAAAAATATCTACATGAGATTGTAGTTACGCTTATTACAAACAACATCTATTTTATAAAAATAAAAGTTATGCTTGCTTTTTCAGTAAAAATAGCTAAAATGTAAGAGTAACACCGTAGTTATCACAGCATTACGTCCTATTAGAAACTATAATTATTTTGTTAAGAAAATGTTAGCCAAAACGTTGGAGATCTGATTTTCGTAAAAAAAAATCATAAAAATTTTCTGGAGTGTAACTTTTTTGTGCTCTCGAAAATATTTGGTTTATATGTTCGTTACATGGCATTAATTGCTAACTCCATAAGCTAAAATATAATGTGAAATTTATTTAAAAAAATTTGTTTTTCGATAAATTTTTATATATTTCATGTATAACATATCACATGTACAGTAATATTGAACTGTCGTATTGTTATTGAGAGTTATAAGTAAATAACGATTATTTCCAATACAATAAAATAAAGAAGACTACAAGTGATTATATCACGGAGAACGTAGGGTCTTTATTATTAAGTTAAAAAGGAAGCCAGGAGCCATTAGGTCCTGGTTTCTAAAAGTATTTATACTATTTCAATTCCATTTGGATGTCAGATTCAATATGGAATTGAGTTGATATTTAACATAAATAATAGACAAAAAACCGACAGTTATGGTAGTACATTAATTTATCTAACTTATAATTAACTTAATCGAACTAATTTTCATAAAATACTAACAATCTCCAATTGCAGGCAAATAATAAAATTCATCATGGCATAAGCTATAAACTACTTTTTAAAAAAGACGTAACAG
Organism: Mucor plumbeus; assembly: GCA_016758945.1. Lineage (NCBI taxonomy): Eukaryota > Fungi > Mucoromycota > Mucoromycetes > Mucorales > Mucoraceae > Mucor > Mucor plumbeus. Next base: position 33,543 of record JAEPRC010000256.1, read on the forward strand.
CGTCTCTGATGTATCATTCTTAACCTGATGTGTCAAATCTGAAAGGTAAACAATAGTTCAAAAGGACCGAAACTTGATCAACAAATAAGCAACTAAATTATGCTTCCAGCAGCATGATCTTCCAGCATGATAATTCAACACGATATTATATCACAACACATTACTATTAAACAATAACATCCATAACAATATTTATTACCCCATCATTTTCTCAAATTAAATAGTGTATAAAGTTTCTCAATTTTATTCAAATAAACGAGATATTTTTGTGCTGAAATAAGATATTATTTCCACACATAAGAAATCAAATGCCATCTCAAATAAAACTATGTTCTAATATTCAAATAGAAATGATATAGATTTAATCATAAAATACGAAAAGTATGAGTAACGTAGCATACAATAAAATAAACTGAATTATATAATTAAAAACAAGTAGTAGAATCATAAAATAAACCTGAAAAACACATAGACCAAAGTAAGGATTGCTCTATGTGGATCATTATTAACAAATATGCCAAAAAACGGACTGATCTATCAGAATTAGGAATTACCAAATTACCAGTTTAGATCATTTGTCAAGCCATGATGTTTGACATGCAAATCATACAATGCTACATTTCATGCGGTTATCATCATGCTACTATTATGAGACTATAGAAGCATAATTCTATTATATTCACACAATATCCACATGTTTATTCTAATTATATTATTATTCACATTTAGTCCACTCATCCAATTAGTATATAAACCCTCTCTATAAGCTCATAATAAAACGGTACTTTTTCATTTGAATAATTTGATACGTTTACCTTTTGATAAATCACAGACATTTAAAGGGCTCCTTGACTATGTAAATCAAGGAGCTCAATATAAATCTTCAATCACGGACAAACTAATATATATTTATCAAAAGAATAAACATATGGATATCGCATGAGTAAAATAGAATCATACTGAAATGTCAAAAGAATCTGTAAGAATAATCTTGTCAAAATATTACACTTTTATTAACGATACATCATTTGGATGTATTTATACACACTCATTATTATAACTAATACGAGGGTTCTACTATCTAAGAATATGATGTAGATCAATACAGATGCATTGATCTATTATAACACCAATTATAGACTGAGACCTTGGATGTGAGACCTACTATGATGTATCTTGCTTGAATCTTGACATAACAAGCATGGTATTCCAATGCGATAAATATCATAACGCATTACTATTAAATAACAACATCCACAACCATATTTATCGCCCCATCATTTCCCTTAAACCAAATAATATATAAACCCTCTCAATTTAGTTCAAAATATAAACGATATACATCTCCTTACTTTATTAAATTTTTAATTTTTGTTTAATAATTTATATTCTGATAAATCACATACTAAAAAATAATAGTAATAAAACTTAATTGTTTTGTAGTACTACATCATAACGCATTTAAGTATAAAAAAATTTGAAATACTTTTTCCACAAAATCATTTTTTCAACCTCCTTGTAGTAGATTTCAAAATATTCGTTAAATTGAGTAGTAGCAGTGGTTTTTCATTTTTGATTCAGTTTTGAGGTTATTGCTATCGCATTTTCACGGCTTTTTATTCCCATGATAAAAACAAAATATAAATAAAATATTTCCAAATCTTTTTATATTTGAATATGCTACAGGATATTAATGAAAATAATAACTCAAAGCTTGGTTTTGAAACGAAATAATTATCATCAAAAAATTGAGTTTTACGCCGTAAAATTATGGACTTAACATTTTTAATATATATATATATATATATTTACACACATGCTTGAAGAAAATTAGAAGAACTTGATTTAGTATTAATTTGTAGTATCTAAAACGAGTTCTCGTATTTTTTTTTTATCTCAATTTTCATATTGCTAAGTTTTGAAATCAAACTGACCGTTATAACTCAAAAAATGCAAATTTGAGCCTCAGTCTTTTTTTCTTTGCAGTGATTTTATAAGTATATTTTGGTATTCAATAAATTTATCAAACCAGATAGATTGCTTTGAGCTGTCTAAAAAAAAGCCATAACGCATTCTGTAGTTTTTGGAGCTTACTTTTACATTTTTTGATTTGGTGGTGTTTACTTGAAGATGGCCTAACGTTCCCATTTGTAAATGAATGAACGCCAATAAACTTTATTTTAATATCTTATTGCTGGTTTTTCATACTATTTCAATGTATGCAGATTTGAAATTGGCCTTTGATATATCAATTGAGTATTATTGGCATTTTAAATTACCAGAAGTGTCATCTTTCTGAATTGTAATGATATATTCAAGATGAACTGGTTAGCTTTGATGTATGTTATACTGTGATTTTTTGCTTGATAAAAACATGGAAAAATTCGTCTAAATCATGATTTATGATGCTTCTTTACAAGTTATTTTTGCATACAAGTCAAACGATGATAACCGATTTACTAATACTTTCACAATAGGGTAAAGTGTCCACCTGTTTGCTGCTTTCTAATCCTTTTATACGTCACGACCCTGTTCTAATCTGTTTTTGCGGGGTGGGTTCTTGTTATTTGACAAACCGATACAAAACAAAACAAGAATCAACAAAATTCCCCTCTTTCTTTTCTCGTTTACAAAACTTATATTAATTTAAATAGAAAAAGATGGCTTCCGGTTTTGGTTTAGATGGCGGTAATGTTTATCAATTACAAACGATATAATATTTTGTATTATTGTATATTAAATGTTTTTGTTATATGAATAGGTCGTGGTCGTTGTTTCCACTTTTGGCAAGAATTTAACAAGTGTTATGCTACTGCCGACCTTCCTCAACAATGTCTTGATCAACGTGACGATTACCTCGAGTGTCTTCATCATACCAAAGAGGTAAAGATTTATTATATAATTTGAATAGGAAAAAAAAAAATTTAACAGTTTTTAAAAAAGTTTGCTCGTATTACCCGTATCAAAACTGAGGAATTGAAGCAAGCTGAAAAGAGAAAGAATGATCTCGAAAAGCAACAAAAGGATTCCTTGACTGCAGCAAAGTCAAATCTGCCAAAATTAAACATTATTGATGATAAAGAATCAGCAAAGGCAGAATAAATTTATTTGGATTGATTTTTTTTTTTAGAAGATCGTTATATACACCCGCTCCCTCCTTTTAACACAAATGCAAAATCAACGAAATCAACTTAAACTATTACTCTCAACAAAACACACAACGTGAATTACAACATTTGTAATTTAGAAAATATATATAATAAATAAATAAAAAAGATTCAATTGATATATCAATGATGAAGAAGATTTTATTAGTGGACGAGAACGAGATAAAAAAAACGAGAGGGGATTTTTTTTTTTTTTATTATTGGCGATGAGGGAAAAAACTAAGGATTAAATAATAGTAATAAGATAGTAGGATAGTAATAGTAACAATGTTTGATGTGGTAATAATAGTAATGTAGTAGTAATAATAATAATAGTAGTAGTAGTACAGTCTGCATGGGTTGGTTTAACAAGAGCTACAAGATGTAAATTTACCCATATAATAGCAAATCACCATGGCAAGGAAAATAACAGAAATTTGTTGACCATTAAATGAAAGTTCATCTGTAATCATGATAATATTATTATTCTATATATATAAAAGTGTCAACTACCAAAATAAATTACAATATATACAATATTTACCTGATGTTCAGGAACAAGTAAATAACCTTTCGGCACGTTTAATGGAATAGGCAATACTTCTAATTCTTCTGTTGTTGCCTTCTTTTTCTTTTCCTCCTTCACATCCTTTTTGAGTATTTTCTCAATCTCAACCTTAGCAACTGTGATGGAAGGAGTAACATCTTGTTTCTGTTTATCGTCTTCTTTTCCAAGGGCTTTAGCCACAGCTTCAGCAATAGTATCATTAGCAACAGCAGTTGAAGTAGATAAAAGAGAAGATTCACCATCTACTATGATTTGTTTGATAAACTTTGTGGTAGTAGCATTTGGTGTAGGAGGTTCAGAAGAAGCTGTAGTTTCACCATCTTCTGATTTAGAAGAGTTATCAATTACTTGTGGTTGTTGTTGAGTAAACAATTCTCCATTGTATCGATATGTTGTATAATGTGTAGCTTCGTTATGATGCAATGGAGTTAATGTAAATGTTACTTGCTTACCATCAATTGCTTCATCTGTAGTAAAGATTTTGATGCTTTTCTGTTCTTTGGGCGATACTTGCACACGAGCTATATTCTCTGGCATAATCTTGATATCCAAACCATGAGGAAACATGGTGCGATGGAATCGAATATCTGTACACCATAAAGAAGAGTTTTGCTGCTGTTGTTGTTTACGTGCTCGATAAGAATTAGAGGGCTGATGTTTAGCAATGAAAATGATTTGATAATTATTTGTTACTGCATCAAATCCTTCTTTAACAACCTTGCCTGCTACTCTACGAATATAAGGAGGACAGCCGTATTGAGACAAGTATTGATGCATGTTAGTAATAGATTGTAAAGATGTGTCCATCCATGTCTGCAAAACATGTTGTGGTAATGCACACTTGAAATCCATATTACAAACAAAACTGACAGCTACTTGTACGGTACGACCATGCTTGTCAAATTTAGGACGGAATACCCAACCATATAAATCAGTATAGGCACGAACACGATGTCCCACTTTATCAGGAGGTATTTGCTGATCAGTTACACTGGCAGTGGCAGTATATACTGTGCCTGTAACAGGATCTGTTTCAATGCTAGTAATTGCTGATAAATCAACACTGGCAATAGGAAGCATACTTCCTGAAAACCATTGTACCAAGTATTCTTTTTGGCTAAACCTTTCAATTGTTTTTCCACCTTCAAAAGAAGGATCCCCTGTTTATTGCAAAGTGTTATCGAGCCGTATTTAAACTAATGAGATATACTTACAAATCTTTCTTGATCCAAAGCAATGAATCACAGAACACAATTGCTCTGCAGTCCATCCTCCCTTAATCAACCCATCTGCTCGAATGAATGGTATCTTTCTTGAACTGTTCTTGCTTGTACAATTTTTTTGTTGCTTTAACATAGATTTATCCTCTTCTTCATCATCATCATCATCTGAAAATATATATGAATTAAAAGTAAAATGTTTTGATCCATCATCTAATTCTTTTGTTAGATTCCAATTATCAAGTGAAAATGTAAGTTTTTTAAGTAATTGAATGCTTTCTATTTTTTGAATTGGATGACGATGAGAAGGATACAAGTGTCCTCCTCGTGGATTATTTTTAGTTGGTACAGGTAATACATTTTTATGATGATACGGATTTGTTGTAGAAGTGCTGTCGGTTGCTACTGTGTTTTGTGGTGGTTGATTTTCTGTATATGTTATATCATGTTCCGCAAATGAAATATGTTTTTTATTAATTGATGATGGTTGTAGTGGTAGTGGTGGAGGCGCAATAATTGGTATTGGTTGTTGTTGTTGTTGTTGTTGTTGTTGTTCTTTTTGTTGTTGTGGTGCTACCGAAATAGTAGAATGATTTAAATGTTGTTCTGACAATTTTGAAGGTTGTTGTTGTTGTAACAGTCGATTAGAGCTATTAAAGTGACGAAGTTGTTGTTGTGGTGGTGGAAGTGGTTGTAAATGACTAGTCATGACAGAAGGTCTTCTACTATGCCCACTATTAATAGACTGTAATAATCCCCCTTTATTAGCTTGTTGAGATCGCATTCTTTCAGTCTTTTTTTCCAAATATTCTGCTACTTTCGCAATAACTAATGGTCTTCGAGCTAATGTCTTTTTTGCAAATCCTGGGACCCAACCTTTCATATTTTCTTGTACGACAAATATTACTTTAGTTGCTGGATGAGGACCACCATGCAACGGTTCCAATACCCAACCTTGTAACTATTTTGTTTAAATTAATTAATTGCTTTGAAAATCTTTTTTGCTACTTGCCTTTGTAGTAACTCGAGTTCTTCCGCTCATTTTAGGTATTCTTGGAGTTTCTACACTTGTACATGCAAATACAATAGCACCATTTTGCGTGCATTCAATTTTCTCAACTAATGCTAGATCTCTTGATCTGATGAAATTATATTTTTAAGAGAATTTATAAGTATACTTTGTAACAAAATGCGAGATGGAGTACATGATAAACAAGTATTTTATATATTAAGAAATGCTTCAATACTTACTTGCTAGTAGTTGTTGGTTTCATCACCTCGTAAGTAAGTGAGGTTGTATCATTTAAGTTTTCTACGAGGTTTCCATCTTCATATCTATGATGATTTAGTATGAGATCCACACAAAAATTTCAAAAACAAACTTACTGCTCATCCCATAATTTACGCATACCAATTACATAAAATATAGCTTGTGGGGAAAACCCTTGAATAATTGCTTCGCCTTTGAATATTGGAGTTCTATCCCCTTTATGAATTCCATTTTTCATATGAACCATTACTCCACTTTTATGTTTAAGGGCTTTTTTCCAACCATCTTCCAAGATGACATGTTTCAAAGTCAGTAATGCATTATCAGCTTGGTGTATGTGATATGTTGAAGAACTGAGTACTGGATCAATATAGGTTGCATTGGAAGAAGAAGGGATAGTAGGCGTAGATGAATGATTTTGATTCTGTGTATGAAACCATCGAGAAGTAAGTCCTTGTTGTGGTTGCTGTTGCTGATCTTCATCTTCATCATCATCACTAAAAATAGCGTTATAATGATTGAATGAATTATTTGTAATATTGCTGTTAATTGTAGAACGCTTTAATAAATTCGATTTATTTTGATAAGCTTCTTCCCATTCATTAGCTAAATCGTCTTGGTTGAATGATTGTTTTTGTTGTATTAAGGAATGTGTCATTTTCTAATTAAGCATATCCTCCAAGTTTTTATTTAAACTTGAAAAAAGATAAACTTTATTACACGAAAAAAAAGGAGAGGGAGAGAGAAAGGATTCTTTGTTGAAGGACAGATGGGGCGACTTTATTCTATTGACAAAAAATAAAAAGGGGGAAGGGGAGAGGAGATACTACACCAAATGGGATGATCGAGAATGTCGAGAACCTTTAAAGGGGTAAATGCCACGTTTTTTGAAGACTTTTATAAACTACAATAGGTAAAATTTATTTGTATTTGTATTATTGATGTGATGGTAGCACAAGTTGTGTAGCTGATATATTCTTTTGTTCGTTAAATTCTGATGTTACAATATTATGTGGAGGGGAAGCATAGTAATAATTTTTTCGATCTTGAGATAAATCATCTAATGATTGTCTGTAGAAATTATAATTTTTGTCTTTTCTGACTTCGGTATGACTTGTAGTAGCTAATGTAGAATCATCTTTGTAAGTGGCAAAATTAGATCTAGTAGTAGTTCGATTGTATGATTCAGATGATCTACCATGGCTTGAAGAAGATAAACTCAAGGAGGCCAATGCTTTTGGACTAAATATTTTGTCAATTAGTAAAACATGCATTTTGTATTAAAATTGAAACTTACTTGATTAGCACTGTCATTACAACAAGCATTGATGCTAATGTGCCATCATATGTCCAAACAATTGCAATTGCCAAGTTTAAAACATGATCTAATAATAATCTTGTTCTCATAATGCCGTACATGCATTTAATGAAAGAGAATATAAACAAGGATGTAATGCTAATTGACATGATCATGCGAACCTATGTAAAATAGTCAGCATTTATATATGCAAATATTTTCAAATATGCTGTATTTTTACTTTAAAAAGACCATTTTTGATCTTGTGAATAGATGCGCTATTAGTATCATCACCTTGATTGTCTAAATGCTTTTGTAGAATCTTAATCAGTCTTAAACCTGCAAACAAAATCCAAGTTGCTAATATAAAGCAGTAAGCTGCCCATAAATAATACAATGCATCTGTAAATATTTTAGCTTTTACAAAATTGCCTTGTTCTGCATAAACAGCTGCTGCAATTGAACAGACATTGTTGGTGAGGAATGGCATTGTGATAAATATTGAGCATATAATATCGATTTTGATTGAGATTTTAAACCAACTATTTTCAATGAGTCTGCTGCTCTATTTTTGTGATAGATATTAGTAAAAATTGTATTAGATATAATTGTAAAAACATACATTTGATACTGTGTGTGCAATGCCAAATAAATAACATGCAAACGCACATATACCAAATTGCCATGGTAGTTCGTATAAAACTATATAATGGTTGTTAGATTTCGTTGTAAATGTATTGCAATGTATATATTTACTTGCTCTAAAGATAACATTAGGCGCTGCATCTGTAATAAGTAGCACAGCATCTAAAACTCTAACTATATTCAAATTAAATTTGTCAATTAACATTATACTTTTTTTTGAAATGTTGTTTAGTATACATATTTACGCATATTAAAGATAATTCCAAACAATAACATGGCTTCAATTGGTTTTGGTCTGATAAAGTATCCAAATGGAGATCCAAAATCAAATATAGGTAACCTTTTGTTGATGACTCTATGCCATAATAATCCAACAGCTTTATATATATATATATAATATAGAAAAATCAATAAGTTTTGTCTGCCTGTACATCTTTTAAATCAAAAACACACCTATCACTGCTACTATAAACGACCAAATTGCATTCACAATATATATATACAACATAGGCTCTCTTTCTATGCAATCTACTATAGTAACTCTCCAATCACAATGACAGTTTTGTAAATTATTTTCATCGCACACAAGCCAAAATGAATCATTACGGTTCATGTTGATTTGTTTATATAATTGATAGAAAAAAAAAAACAAAAAAGCAAAAAAAAAACAAAAAAAAAAACAAAAAAGTACTGAATGAAAAAGGGAAAAAAGAACAAACTCTAGCACTTATTGATTTACAAAAGAGTATTTATACAAATATATATGTTTAATTCAAATTGGATTAGTATAAAAAATTAGGTAGCAGAATGTAATTTTTTTATGTGAAACCTTAATAAAATAGACATGGTAGCAACTATCAATATAAAAGTGGACACCACTAAAAAAGGAGTTGCCGCTGCACTATTTTTGTATATTGGCAGGCGAGTAAAACCACATGTACATGTATAAAGAGCAGCACAGTAAAAGGGATCAATAGGTTTAGGATTAACATTTTTAAATATACGCATTTCCATATAACTTACCATGAAAATGTATTATACAAGAAATCAATAAATTCAGGAACTAGCCTTACCTACTTAAGGAATGGAAGCAATAGTACAATGCAATGCTTTAATAAAAAATATGACCGACCGCAAGGGAATACATGTTAAATCAGTATATAACGAGACGAAATATTGGAAAAATAAAAGCATAAATATCCGTAAAAAGACAATTTTTTAATACATTTGTATGATACGGTATCTATCAAATTATTAAATTGTGCACACATCTTTTTTATATTTTATGAATTATTTTTTGTATAGATATTCTCATTCATACACACAAGATTTGCAACGGTTGTTGTGTAATGCTTGTAGATTATTTAGGTAACCTAAATATTTATTGGTGAAATCCTTGGATTTGTAGGGCGCTTTTAAAATCTACCACCTTCAACTTAATTTCTTTTCAAAGTAAGAAGGGTAATACAGCGCACATTTATACTACATGTTTTGGATAAGGATTACTTAATCTTAATTTAAACTGTACCTTTGTACATGTATATTTATAAATTTTCTGTGGCTGTGTATATATATTACAGAAATGGGTTTTCAAATACATGTCAATTTGACTTTGATGCTGTTATGAAATGTAAAACTACACGAAAAACAAAATGTTTTGTTACTACTATATGTAATATTCTCGTCTGAACAAGAGTACAGAAAATGTAATCGTGTAACATTTTACTATCTCTTCAACCACTGGTTAAGCACTTATTTTGTTTTGCTGCTGAAACTTCAAGTGTGCGTGTATAAATACACAGAAAATCTGGTAGATTACTAACTAAATAGTTCTATTTTCAACAGAATTTCAAACTAACTTCATTTTAATACCTTTTGTGTATGTGTATATAATGTGCTGGTCTGTGAGAGACATGTGAATCTTGCTTTAAAACCAAGTATACTCATTACAAGCAACAACAACATTCACAAATGTGGCACACCCTAACTTGATTTTATTTAAGCACAGGCTTTATTAAACGTAGGACGCTGGGTACTCGTATACTAACCTGCACTAGCGGTAAGCCATTATATATAGTCTAAGTCAAATATTTTATAAATCATCTTTGTAACAATGAGCTTACAAGATGGATTGAACAATCCGAGTTGTATTTTTTTCTCCTGATTTTCTCAAGGAATCAGTATATATTTTTACTCTCTTTTTCATTACTCGAGAAGAACATTGCATATATAGCAACAAAGCATTTATGAAAATTGCATAAGACTTATATACTTTAATTTAAATTTGAATAATTCAAAGTAATTAATACATACTTTAATCGTTTCAAGTAAATATTAAGGATAATGCATACTTTTTTTGATGAAGCTCATATCCACCTTGAAGCTGTTATTCAATCGCCGATTATAATGATAACTTATGCCAAACTTTTGTAGTAATATTTTTTCAAACAGTTAGAATTAGTCAATGCATATTAAAAGTTAAAGATTAATAAAGGATATGGGAAAATCTATTTGAGTTTTTTTTTTTTTTTTTCTTTTTTTTTTGCAAAAATATACTTTCTAGTGCATTAAATGATTGTTTTAAACGAATATCTAAAGATTGAGACTTCAAATTAAAATGGCTGCCAAAAGCAATAGACGTAATTTTTTAAAAACTATAGAGTATAAACAAATATTTTAGATGCTATAGCTATAAAGAAAAATAGTAACAAGGACTTTCCAGACATCTTGGAGGTAGATGCAAATGATCAAAAAAGAACAGCCAAAATATATCCGGCGTTTTAAATATTTGAGTAGTAGTAAGGAAATCTGTATATTGATCTTCCGCCGCGTATTTCTTAAAAAGCTCATCTCACATCAACATGAATCAAATCAAGCTTTACTAATAACTTATTTTGCAAAGAAAAATATAGACAAGTATTTTATAGTATATGATTTTACAAAATAAAGTTTATTTTGTAATTTAACTTACTTTAATGTAATGCGAAAATTCTTTGAAAATGCAAGGTCGTGCCCAAGCCTTGAAACTTATAGACTGAATGTGACAAGCTATTTATCCTTCCTTGTTACCATTAAACGCGAGAGCAATATATTTTCTTTTTCACATTTACCCTTCATCCAATAATCCATAAAAACATGTCTGGTGAATCCGAATTCTACGTTAGATATTAGTAAGTTTTAGAAAGAAATAGGGCTCTATACCTATATACTCATTCCCTGTGTAGCAGCGGCCATCGTGGACGATATGGCCATGAGTTTTTAGAATTCGAATTTAGGTCTGATGGCCTTTGCCGATATGCTAATAACTCCAACTATAGAAACGACAGTTTGATTAAAAAAGAAAGTATGTTCTTCTAAATTTTATAGGGAATCAATCTTTAATATTTTTCTTTGTTTAGTGTATGTTAGTTCAGCCGTTATTGACGAGTTGAAGAGAATTATCGAAGACAGTGAAGTCATGAAGTGAGTTCTCCTTAGCACGGCATATATCCCTGTTCAATTGAACTAATTAATGTATATTTACAACGCATTTTAGAGAAGATGATAGTCAATGGCCAACCAAAAATGTAGTTGGTAGTCAAGAAATTGAAGTACGTCTCGGTAATGAACACATTTCATTTGAGGTAAGTTGATAGTTTATTTTAATCCCTTTACAGAATTTAACAACGTAATTTGACAGACATCCAAATTAAGCTCACTTGTGGAAGTTCAGGATAGTAAAGATCCTGATGGTTTACGTGCATTTTATTATCTTGTTCAAGATTTGAAAGCATTTGTTTTCTCTTTAATTTCACTGCATTTCAAGGTAAAAGTTAATTTTTATTAATGTTTTTTTTTTTTTTTTTGTTATAATCTAATTTTTTTGTTTTTGTTTTGGATAATTTTAGATTAAGCCTATTAACTAGTAGAAATTTGATTTATATATATAATAATAATAAAAAGAAAAAAAAATTGAGAGGGATGTGAAAGAAAATCTATTGTCCACTTTATAAAGCGGCATTATTAGGCGTTTCAGGCATAGGGGTAGATTGATCTGTTGCCATTGAAGAAGGTGGAGAAACATGTGAAGCAAGATGTTGTTGTTGCTGTTGTTGTGGCTGCTGTTGTTGCTGCTGTTGTTGTGGTTGTTGTGGCTGTTGTGGTTGTTGTGGTTCTTGCTGGAAGATATGGTTAGTAGTTGATGGCTGTGGAGGAATAGATGAAATATCAACAGGTTTTGCTAAATCATCTTCTTCATCAGGAACACCATACATAAGTTCATCATCATCGTCATCATCAATTATATCATCCTCATCATCTTCTTGAAGCATATCAATTTCCTCATCATCTATATCTAATTTATCGTCTTGATCATCTCCTTCTTCTTCCTCTTTTCCTTGCTTGATTTTATTTGCTGCTGCTTCGACTGCAGCAGCGCCTTCAATTCCACCACCAGCAGCTGTATAACTCTTCATAGCAACCTCATACTCATCTTGTTCTTTTTTGTAAATGTCATAATATTTTTGCTTTTGATCTTTGGTAAGTGCTTTCCACTTTTGACCAAGCAAACGAGTTACCTCACCCAAACTTTCATTGGGTACTTCATCCTTAATGTTATCACGTTCCATACGACAATACAAAAAGAATACATTGCCAGGACCCTTTGGCGCATTAGGATCTCTCTTCTTTCTAGGTGTTGCTGAAGCGTTTTTTCGGGTTCCTTTAACGTCAGACTTTTTTTTTTTTTTTTTTTTTTTTGAAATGTTGATAAGTATTGTATTGGGGAAATAATTTCATTAAATAAACTTACTATAACTGATTCTGAAATCGACATTTCAGAATCACTTTCAGCGCCGGCAGAAGCAGCAGCAGCAGCAGCAGATAATCCATTGGATTTTTTACTAGAGCGAGGAGTAGGACGAACTTGTCTTAAATCGTCAATTTCCTCCAACAAAACACTAGGTGTTATGCGTAAATTAAGAGATAATGAAACATTAAATGTTATTCTTTTCTTACATTCTTTCAACTCGAAGTCTTTTGATATGATGGCGTGCTTTAGCAAGTTGGGCAGTTATATTATCATTTTCCTAAAATTGAGCATGCGTTAACGTGTGCTGTCCATTTTATTTTATGAATTTTGAATACAAACTTCTTCAATTTCTCGAATACGCTTCTTGTAATCTTGATGCTTTTTATTATCACCTAATAATTTGGTTATTTCTTTATTTGGCATTTCAATTTTTCTTTCTTTTTTTTTTTTTTCTTACTTTTATTAATGTTGTTATTATCTTCTGTTAAACTCATGTTAAAACTGATTTTTTATTATTATTCGGAATATTATAAAAATGAAAGAGACAGAGAGAGAGAAAGAGAAACAAAAAGGGAAAAGGAAAAAAAGGAAAGTTTTTTTTTTTTGTAATAATGAAAAAAAAAAAAAAAATTATTTAATGATATCGAATGGGTGTGTGTACACTATAATAATTGAAAGAAAGCGAGTACCATTTGGTTTGTATGGTTTGTCCATATCATCGCTTGCTGCGTATGAAGATTAGTCTTTTTTTTTTTTAGCGTATAAAATTTTTTCTTTTTCTTCTCTATTGTTTGTTAATGGTTCCAATTACAAATCTGTTTCTTGAACCAAATCATTGATAAACATGTATCTTGAAAAAGTGACATACAACCATCTAAACCAAACTAATTGACTTTGATGTTGTCGCATTGCTTTATGTGTTGTTAAATAAGCAAATGGAGGTGAGATCATCTCAATTGATTTCTTATCCTTTGGAATTATTAAATCAAAGATACCAATGTATTTACGAATCAATGAAACAGATGTAAGTTTGTAGAATTTAATGTTTTTAATCTTTTCCTGTTGTACAAATGTTCTTTTTGTATGATTAGTCAATGTATTGTTGGAGTTTCTATTTTGTTTATTTACCTTGCTCCGTTATACGCCGCAATGTGATTGGGATGTTCAGAAACACCATGATCATCAAAAGTGATAATCTAACTAAAACATTTAGGTTCATGTTTTTTTTTGGGGGGGGGGGAAAGGTTGTATTTTAATTATTTTACCGTGTCAATATTTTGCTTTGTTACATAATCTTTTACTATTTGAGAAATCACATTGACATTCCATTGACTTTTCATACCATCTTGCAATTCACTATATTAATATATGTATGTGTGTGTATCAGAAAAATATATCATTTTGTATTTCTGTAATTTTACATACGGTAAATCAAGAGATTTAACATGAGAGGTTTGAATGCCAAATGTTTGACAGCTCTTGACTAGTTCCTTTTTTCTAATAACGCCTAAACCATCAGCGTTGCCTAGTATAATAATAATGTCAATTGCAAAATCAAATGCTCATCATATTTATAGTACCAGTTGATAAGCATAATACATGAATACGCGACTTTGTCATTGTTCTAATAGAAGTAATAGTTGGTCCGAAAAACATGCACTCATCATCGGGATGGGCTGTTACAATCAAGATATTATTTGTAGAGAATGGCAACAACTTTTGAAACTGTGCAAGACTAGAATAAGCATATGCTAATAAAGCAACCAAGCAAGAAAAACTAATAAATGCTGTCAACATAATTTAAAAATTGTGTAAAAAAAAGGAAAATCTTTTTTATTATTAATTTTTTAATTCAACGACTCATTTAAAAGCGCATCCATATTGGGAGCACAAACAAATTTCTGCACAATATGTCCCAACTCAATGGCTTTCTTTGAGTCTTCACTTTCATGGTCTACAACCATAATATTCTCTAAAAAGGTAGATTGCATACCTTGATTGACATCCATTAAAATTGATCCAAATTGCATCTTGACTTTTCCACTTTTATATACAATCAATTTGCCAACTTTACCATCAGGCATATCTTCTAATCCCAAATTAGCCATTGCATCTTCTAATAATGATGATGATGTCTTTTTAGCAGCAGCTGGTAATGGGTTACTATCGTTGTTTTCTTCTTTTACTTTATCAGCATCATCTGCCATGATAACATCAGCAGTTGGCTCGTCGCTTTTAGATTTTTCGAATTTAGGTACAACAGTAGGTAATTGGAAATATAATAATTCTTCTTCTGCAACACAAACAAGACGTTGCTTTTCGTCTAATGCAAATATATTTTGTGCGGGTGAATCACTATCCATGAATACAGTAGGAGTTTCCTTTTGTTCTTTTTCTTCTTCTGCATCGTCTACTAATGAATCAATTGTGTCAAGAACTTTGCTAACATCATCGTCATCATCTTCTATTGTTGTGGTTTTATTAGAGGCATCCATATCAACATCATCAAATGGTTCCGTTTTTACTTTATCCCTATCTTCTATTGCCGGTGCATTTTTCTTTTCTTTCTTTTGCGATTTAACTGTCATCCATGGAATTTTACCAACAGATTGCTTTAATGTAACAGGATCAATATCTCCTTCAAGTCGAGAAATATGTCTAAATGTAACAGGCGTATCTTTACCAACAGAAGAAGTAAACATTTCTACCATGTCAGAATTGGCATCATCTCCCTCTGCTTTAGTAGGTACATCACCACCATAAGAAGCAAATCCAGCGCCTCCAAATCCAGGTCTTCCCCTTGAAACTGCTGAAGGACCCAACGAGAAAATACCTGAAGCAGTAGATTCATCGACAATAACTAATCCTCTTCCTCTACCTCTTCCTCTTCCTCCTCGGCCTCGACCCCCACGACCTCTTTCTCCTGCACGATGATTACCACCGGGTTTACTAAGTGCATCGTCAATTGCTGAAGAAGACACTTCTTTCTTGTTTCTTTTATGAGGAACTGTAGGTTTGAATTTCATCTAAAAAAAAAAAAGGACATTGATTAGCATCTAGTAAATATTATAAAATCAATTGTAAAGTTATATATATATGTACCTTCATAGTTCCACCTCTTGTCTTTTGTCCATCATTGACACTTTGTAATCTACCAGATCCAGATCCTTCAGGACGAATTGTACCAATAGGTGCAGATTTGGCAGTAGCATTTCCTCCTTCTGCTGTAGTAGAAGATTCGGTTGCTGTACTAGCGGCGATGGTATTTGAGCTTTCTGGTACTTCTTGTTTAGCAGAAGATGATTCTGCTTCTGCTGCTGCGGCTGCTGCTGCACGTCTTTGAGCTGCAGGGCTTTTACCACCTCTCTTTACAGGTGCAAAACGTCTAGTTGTTTTCTTTACACCTGGTGTATCGGCTGGCTCTGACATGATTTGATTTTTGTAGCAAGGCAAATAAAGAAAAACAATTTTTTTTTTCCTTTTTACGCTTTTCACTTCAAGCGAAACCCTTTTTGTACAGTCACATTGGGTGAAGTTTTTGGTTGTAATGAAGAGCATTGATGTAAATGTTTTGTGTAAAATGCAAAATCCAGTTGTTTGTATCGCATATGGTTGAAGAGATGTCTTATATAGCTGATTGAACTAGTGGTCTAGATAATTTTATGCCCTTGATTACAGTATTAAAAAGATGCTGGCTTCTTTTATATTGTTCAAACTTACAATTCCTCGGCATGATACAACTAAATTTTTTAATTCATAAATCAATAAAAATGAAGCAGGCATTTAAGTTAATATACTACGTTTTATTTTTTCGCTTAGACGTCTTGAATGACTATATCAGACAAATTTATCCTCCATATGTTAATATTTACTCAAAGTTTTTAATAAAAGACAAAATTAGAAGATACCCGCTTCTCTATATCTAAGCCCGTACTATACTTTTTTCAGGATATACCTTAGACATTGCTAAATACATATAAATTGGTCGTATTACGCTATTTATTCCTAAGTTTGTTCTGTAATTCATAAAAGGCTCAAAAACAGGTGCAATTCACTGCTTTCTCCTTGGAAACCGGGTCTTACTTTTTATCCCTGCTCTGCTTTTTTTTTTTTTTCATTAAATAACAACAAAATTAAAATATAATGTGTATCTTCGCTGAAAATTCGATGTAATTCAATTTAAGATTGAGGGGAAAAGGTTGAAAGTCGAAAACCATCTGAAACCTATCTGAAATCTACTTTTAACCACTGTGAAATACTGATAACAAAAGCCTTATCTCGCCAAATTTTAGTCCTAATGACTTCCAACTTTACATGAGAGTACAATGTATGGCTAAATTTTTCTCAATCTGCCCATAATTTCTATTAAAATTTTAAGAGTAATACAGAAAATATATATCTAACGATTTGAAATACGAATAAACGAAAAAAAAAAAAAAAAAGAATATGTAGAAAAAAGTATTCAGAAATTTAATCAAGTTTGGTAAGTTTATAAATTAAAAGAAATTTTAACATTAAATACAGCTGAAATTTACAATGTGTGAGAATTCACTAGACAAAAATAGCCAACAAATCAGACATTAAGGCATTACTAGCATTATAAACTGTAATCAGCTGTTGCTATTTATTATAAGAAAGACAATTTTATTTGAAAGAAAAAATAATGCATAGAATATTTATAATTACAGTATACCGCACCACCACGGCAAAAAAAAAAAAATTATTGTGTGAAGTTAATAAAATTTACCGCCATCATGCAACATAACGCATTACTAGAATGATATAAAATACAAGTTAAAAGATATTTAAAGAGTTTTTTCTCTGTGAATTAATAATTGTAATTCCTTATTCCTCTTTCCTCATAAATGTAATAAAAAAAAACCTATGTAAATCCAATTAAAGTATTTGAACTGAAAAAAATATTTTACTGCCTTGATTCAATTTATAATGAGTTGCTTCATTCATAACTACTATATTTTTTTGATTTAAACTTCCCGTACACACCATTGCATTGCAAAAAATGACAATTTCGATAATTTTTTTTCTGAACTTTCATACATCTCAGGCGTGGCGGTAATTGAAAATAAAAACTTTCTGATGGTGAAAAAAAAAGATAAAAACAATCCTAAATTTTTAAAATGCAAAATTGACATCAAAAGTGTGTAGTAACTTGGCTAGCTTTATTAAGTAACCTCAGCATGAAATTTAATTTTATACTTAATGATACATTTATTGAAAACGCTTATTACCAAAAATTTTGTGAAAAATGCAAAAACATAAAAATCAGTTTTTATTGATTCTAAAGATACTTTTATAATAAAATTTTAAAGTTAGTGTTACAAAAAAATAAAGCAAAAAAATACCTATTATTTGAGCCATTATTTGTCACCCTGGCGCTATTTTTCACAGAGTTATTAGCTTTCTTCGAAAAAGTCAAATTTTGGACGAGGGTATACAAGGGAAAATTCATGATTTTTCGAAATAGATTTTATGGTAAAATATGATAAAACTAAATGAAAGAATTGTTTTTGGCTTATAAACTATGTGCTTAAACGGTTTCTATCTCGAGTTACAGCCCATTGAAGTTGCGTTTTTGTACGCTTTTGATGAAAATAGCTTTATAAATAATGTATAAGCTTAATTGTAATTTTTGCTAGATTTATGCTATTCTTTTATATATCTGTTTTATAATATTACTCTTTGAGTTTGCTTTAAAATTGCAATAGTTGTCAACTGAAAAGTAGATTTTGTGGCGACTTTCTCGGTATTTTAAGATACGATCTGCATAAAACGGAGTTTTATAATCTAGACACCGTAATCCGAGCTCGATATGCAGTAAATCTACTCTTTGAAGGGATTTTTTTGGTATATTCTTTAGGGCAAAGTTGTAAAAAGTATTCTAACATACGTCACTCTGACCTCCTACTGTTTAAGAGTTATTTGGAAAATAGATCTTATTTTTACAATAAAAAACAGTGTCGGTTTTTTGCCTATTATTTATGTTAAATATCAACTCAATTCCATATTGCATCTGACATCCAATAAAAATTGTAGTATAAATATCTTCAGGAACCGAGACCTAATGGCTCTTGATTCCCTTTTCATTTCTATAATAAAGACCCTACGTTCTCCGTGTTTGAATCACTTACTAGTCTCTTTATTCCTGTTTGAGAGTTATAAGTAAATAACGATTATTTCCAATACAATAAAATAAAGAGACTAGTAAGTGATTCAAACACGGAGAACGTAGGGTCTTTATTATAGAAATGAAAAGGGAATCAAGAGCCATTAGGTCTCGGTTCCTGAAGATATTTATACTACAATTTTTATTGAATGTCAGTTCGAAGAGGAATTGCAACTAAATAAAAGGGCGAAAACCGACACTTTTATCGGAAAAATGCTTCAGGTGTTTTCAAAAAAGGCTTCTTTAGTCACCATTATCTGAGAATGAGCTCAATCAGGGTGGCTCTTAGTTCTTATACCAAATGAAAGAGAAAGTGTAGTACTTGTTGTATAAGGGTCGGTTTCGCGATAATATACTTAAAAAAGAATACAATGAAAAGAACGTGTAATTTATTCCGTTGTTCTTCAACTGTACAATAAAAACAGGATAAGGTTTATTTATATATAAAAGTATTGCCTTTTATAATGATTTAGTGTTGAGTTCCTGAGATACAATTAAGAGCGGTATTGAACTACTAGATCTGTTTGAGAGTAATTTATGGATTGATGTTAATCAATCATAATTAAGCCGTGATTGTAGAGCTTGTGAATTGCCTTGTTTCAATGCTGCGCTTGTTGTGCCTGGATTGCGATTTGATATATCTTGACAGCTACTTGAATGATTAACCGCTGAGGTTAAAGAGTATGGTGTCATAATTTGAGTGGTCCGAGCCTTTCGGTTAATTAATTGAGAAATAATAAACTAGGCATTTCTTATATCCGATTCTAGACTTGTTCTTTCATATTCTAAATAGTAATCAATGAATTGTATAATCTATTGATTGGTTATAGAAGGCGATAAGGTATGATACTTGGTGGAATACAACAATGCCTATGCTTGCGGGCCCAGGCTAAAATGAGTTTTTTGTTGGTTGCACTGACAAAATTGGTCTTGCTTTTTCTTCTAACTTTAAACTTTAAACCCCATTCCTTTAAGCAGCTTCTTTGAGCTACTAAGTGTCAGTGTAGATTTGGATGTACCTGGTTTCATCAATAGATTAAATAATAATATGAAGCGGGTGTTCAAGCCAAAGAAGGTATTAGAGCGTATAACGAAAAAGATCAAATCCTCAATAGAATAGTGACTGTGTGATAAGGATATTTAAAATAATAATTTGTGATAATAATA